>PVIW01007668.1:0-69854 GCA_004026585.1 Noctilio leporinus
GGTGCAGCCACTGTGGAAAACAGTATGGGGTTTCCTTAAAAAACTAAAAATGGAACTGCCTTTTGATCCAGCAATTCCACTACTTGGACTATACCCAAAGAATCCTGAAACACCAATTCATAAGAACCTATGCACACCTATGTTCATAGCGGCACTATTTACAATAGCCAAGTGCTGGAAGCAGCCTAAGTGCCCATCAGTGGATGATTGGATCAAAAAACTTTGGTACATTTACACAATGGAATACTATACAGCAGAAAGAAAGAAGGAACTCCTACCCTTTTCAACAACATGGATGGAACTGGAGAGTATTATGCTTAGTGAAATAAGCCAGTCAGTGAAGGACAAATACCATATGATCTCACCCATTACAGGACAATAATGAACAAAACTAACAACAAGAAAACAGATCCAAACATATGAATACAGTGAATAGGCCTTCAGTGTTCAGGGGGAAGGGGGCTGGGGGTAGTGGCGAGGCAGAGGCAAAGAAGGGGAGCAGCTTGGACAAGAACCTAGTATAAAGGAACCATGGACATGGACAACAGGTTGGATTGACTTTGGGGGGAATGTGTGGGTGGGGAGGGGAGAAAAAAGTGGATGGATGTAATACAATAACAATAAAATTAAAAAAAAGTGAATTATTTAAATGTGAGACCTAAAACCATAAAGAAAAAGTAGTAAAGTCTTGTTTGCACACCCAGTAATATTTTTTTTGATATGTCTTCTCAGGCAAGGGAAATAAAAAACAGTAAATGGGATTACATCAAACTAAAATGTTTTTGAGTAACAAAGAAAATCATCAATAAAATAAAAGGATGACCTAATGGAAGATGATATTTGCCAATGATTTATCAATAAATACTTAATATTCAAAACATATAGGGAATTCCTACAACTTAACACACACACAATCTGATTGAAAAGTGGCCATAAGTCCTGAGTAGAGATTTCTCTAAAGAGGTCACACAGATGGACAATAGACATTAAAAAAAATTAAATGCCCAATATCTTTAATCATTAGGGAAATATAATTTAAATCATAGGTATCAATTAACAATTATCAGAATAGCTATCATCAATAAATAAACAATGTGTTGGCAAGAATGTGGAGAAAAGGGAACCCTCCTGTGGCACTGGTGGGATTGCAAATTGGTGAAATCACCATGGAAAAACAGTACGGATGTTCCTCAAAAACTTAAAACTAGAACTACCATATGACCCAGTAATTCCACTGCTGGTTATTGATCCAAAGAAACCCAAAACACTATGCTGACTGCAGCATCATTTATAATAGCCAAGATATGAAAGCAACCTAAGTTTTTACCCATAGATGACTAGATAAAGAAGTGGCACATACATACAACAGAATATTATTCAGCCAGAAAAAAAAAATGAAACCAGTTTGTGAAAACATGGCTAAACCTATACTAAATAAAATAAGCCAAACATAGAAAAATGTCAAAGGATTTCACTTATATGTGGAGTCTAAAAAGCTCCAACCAACCAACCAACCAACCAAAACAGAAACAGATACAGAGAACAAACTGATGGCTGCCAGATTGGGGAGAGGTATGGGACATGGATCTAAAAGCTAAGAGGATTAAGCAGTACAAATTGCCAGTAATAAAAACATCACAGGGATGCAAATTATAGCCAGGAAACTTAGTCAATAATATTGTAATAACTATGTATGGTGTTAGATGTGTAGTATACTTACTGAGGTTATCACTAAGTTATATAAATGTCTCATCACTGTTTTATAACTCAATCTAATATAATATTTAATATAAACTAATTAAAAAACAGTTCAATAAAAATAATGTGACAATAATCTTTTAAAAAGAAGATAAATGTCTCTCCTTTCCTTCCTCAGAGAAGATTTGCTTCTACTCCAGAATAAGGATATGGTGTCTTTCCAAATGAAAAGAATATGGTCTCTCTCCAGATGAAAAGATAGGCAGGTCCCCAGCAGACCTGTTTTCTTACCTGAGTATTTTTTGTTATTTATTTATTTATTTATTTAAAGATTTTGTTTATTATTTCCAGACAGAAGGGAAGGGAGAAAGGCAGACAGGGAGAGAAACATCAATGTATGGTTGCCTTTTACCTGCCTCCAGCTATGAACATGGCTGGAGACCTGGCTTGCAACCTGGTTACATGCCCTGACTGGGAATCGAACCAGCAACCTTTGGGTTTGCAGGCCAGCACCAATTCACTGAGCCACCAGCCAGGGCTCATACCTCAGTTTTTAAAACTCAGTTCTTGCAATACCACTACATGGGCAGGTACCATCTGTTCCTCACAAATTAAGCAGCTAAGAATATCTGGAGAAGCCATAAATAACCAAAACTGTTAGAGCTGGTAATTAATAAAGCTGCCCAAGAACAAATATCCTGACTGGTCTCATTACATTTTATACAATGAAAAGAAAATACTAATTTCATTATTTAATGCCTGTGATCTTTTTCTCTGCTTTTTTCTTTTTCTCACATATAAATTCTGTTTTTGTTCTTTGTTAGATAAGATAAATCTATTATTGCTTTTATTTGTATTCAAGTAAATAACATGGTAATAATTAACTATGTCTTCATGTTATTCTTTAACAAACAGTAATAAAGTACTGTTCTTTCTAGCCCTGGCATACCCAAATGTCTCGTGTTGTTTCTCTAGATTCTAGATAAATAGTTCATTTATTAAAAATTCAAACTATCCTATCTTGAATATGTCATGTATATACTTGCTCTGAACCTAAAAGGTACAACATTTTATCCTCATTTTACAGATAAGAAAGCAAAGTACATAAATTTAAATAACAGAAATTTAAGATCCAACAATTAGAAAGCAGAATGAAGATTTGCTTTCTTCATTCAATCCCAAAGAATCTGATTTCACTCAAAATAAAACACAAGAAGAAACACAATAAAAAAGACAAACAAACCTAAGAAAAACATGTGTAGAAGTATATAAACAAAAAATTTATAAATGTAGTAATATCCTAACAGCTAAAAGTGGAAATACTATCACAAGTTCGCTATCAAGAAAGAATAAACATAGTTTATGTTTTAATTATTATTTTTCTTATGCTATTTTAATCTAATGAAAAGCCAGGTAAGGGCTTCTTTCTATATTTAAGCATTTAAAAGGAAATATCTATATATATCAAACATAGTAGATGAACAATTATTCTATGTTTGATAGAAATAATGTTTAGCTACTTACATTCCATATGCTGAGTTTACAGCAAGACTAGTAATCTGTTGCGGGGGTTCACCATCCACCCACACCAACTGAATGACGAGTTCTGCTTGATACCCTGGAGGCATGCGCACTGGACGTGTCTTAACACTAGGAAAATAAGAAAAAGTAATTATATTAATACTAATGCTTATCTTCATAATTACATAGACTCTTCCTACAGAAATATATAACACCAGGCATTAAGGGCAGTATGCAGGTGGACAATGCCTTCTCAAAATACAAGCCACTTATGGGTGCTTAGTCTTTTCATTAAGTAGCTGTTCAGTCAGTCAGGTCTGCAACTTGAACTGGTCTTTATCATTTTCTTTTTTCTTTTGAGAATATCATTTTAATTATTTATTTTATTTATTTTTTAATTTTATTATTTTTAGAGAGAGAGGAAGGGAGAGAGGCAAAGAGGGAGAGAGACATCAATGTATGGTTGCCTTTCACCTGCCTCCACCTACAGACCTGGCTGGAGACCTGGCTTGCAATCAACCTAGTTATGTGCCCTGGCTGGGAATCGAACCAGTGACCTTTGGGTTCACAGGTTGGCAGCTTATCCACTGTGCCACCAGCCAGGGCCCTGTTTATTTATTTATAAAGATTTTATTTATTATCTTCAGAGGGAGGGGAAAGGAGAGAGGCAGATGGAGAGAAACATCAATGTATGGTTGCCTTTCACCTGCCTTCAGCCACAAACCTGACTGGAGACCTGGCTTGCCCTGGCTGGGAATTGAACTGGCGACCTTTGGGTTCGTAGGCTGGTGCCTTGTTCACTGTACTACCAGCCAGGGCTGTTACATATTTTAAAGTTACAATGCATACAAATAAAAAAGAACAACCATTAATCTACTATTCAATGTAAGACTTCAACCTGTCCAAAACATGAACGCCTCCTCGTTCCCTCTAAATTTGCTCCACCTGCGCCCTTCTCTATTTCAGTTGATAGCAACACCCATCCTTCTAGTTATTCAGTTACAAAAACCCTTAAAATCATTTTTCAATAATATACTTCTTTCATACCTCATAGCCAATTATCAAATGTTGATGGTGTTACCTGAAATTTATATTTCTAATATTACCCCTTTTTACTTTTCTACTGTTACTATCCTATTTGATAAAAATATTGGATATCCATTTAAGTGTGAATTTCAAATAAATAATATAAAAGTTTTTTGTTTTATTTTGTTTTTACTGTATGTATTTCCATTGCAATATTTGGGATATGCTGAAACCAAAAAAGGGATTTAAATTGATACTCTGTATTTTTAATTGCTAAATCTGCAAGCCTTCAACATCTCTAATTAGGTGCAAACATCCGCCTTACTGGTCTTCTGGCTTCTACGCTTTCCTCTCATCTCAAAACCCATTTTCAATATAGCTACCAAAATGATCAATTTAAAGTACACTCTCTCTTCAAAACCCTATAATGACTCTCTATTTAATTAGTACTAAAAGCCAAGGTCATTACACTGGTTCACTATTGCCTATCTGACTTCATCTCCTACTACGCTCTCCATCAATCTTGCTCCCTTTATTCTACACTGACTTCCTTATATGCCAGGCACTTGGAGGCCTTTGCTTTATCTGTTCCTTCTGCCCAGAACACTCTTCTATCATGTATTTTCAGCTGACTCCTTGTCTACTTTTTGTTTAAATCTCACCCCTTAGTGAGGCCTAGGGTGACCACCCATTTTCCATACTAGGAAGCACAGAGGCAAAAAAATGAAAAATTAGTAATTTCACAAATATGTGTATACTGATAAAAATAGTAGCACTACTAAAAGTAAAGAGTTGGCCTGTTGAAATGCTTATTTATCGGCTAATGTATATGGTAATCTAAATCCAGCAAAGGAACAATGATTTAGGGATGGATGCTAATATATATCAAAATATATATTATATGCAACTCAAAAACTACTTGTAATATAATGTAATTCGTAGAATAATATTCTTAGATTAGTTCTGTTGCTTGGTTTCTAGGACCTTATTATATATATATATATATAAAACTATACTGATGTTTTTCACATTGGTTCTCTTGATTATCCCCTAAGATTGTATTACTTCTCAGGTCAATATTAAGTTCTTTTTACTATGCTTTAATGTTACTGCTTACTTCATCTCCATGACCAAATTTTTTCCACTGTTTTTCTCTTATCTAATTTGTTTTTTAAAAATTTTATGTAAAAATATTTAGACCATTGGAAAACCCACATTTTAATGATAGGTCATGTTAATAAACACTACTTTCTTGAGCTTTGCTGAGGTTTTTGTTCTGTTTCTGGTTTTCATTTTAATAGAAATCAATTAAATGAAGCAAAGTGATATGATGGGAAAACTGAATGTGTAACATTAAAACATTATGAATGTTTTCCATTTGCTACAATTTTATGATGATGCATCCTCTTAATAGATTTTTCTCCCAGTAAATCCTGATTTTATTTTCATTTTGTTCTAAACAAGAAAAAATTTTGGAGAAAAAACAATGATTACAAAAATAGCAACTGCTAATTGTATGGTAAACTGCTTTTGCTTCTGAAATCTATGTTTAAATTTTCCATAGGTGTTTTCATAAGGAGTATCGAATGTACCTTTAGTAGTTTCAGGTATTTTCATATGAGGCTTATAGAAATTCTTTTCTCCAACCAGTTAATACAAAACACATTTGGTTTGATGATGAAGAAAAGTACACTCTTCTATATTTGATTACTAAAAGGCATAAAAACAATAAATAACTATTATTTTGGGCTTGACTAAGTTTTCTTTGAGTATGACTGTAAACTTTGGTTAGATATACTGAGAGAACATAGTTTACTATCAAATAGCATCCATTAAAAAGGGAAAAATATTACACAGTATCCTAGAAACCACATGAAAGAAATTCTTTTTTCTAACGTAGTATTATTATTCCAGTAGATAGTAAACTTGGTTTCTTTTCAATTCCAAAAAGGGTAATGAAATTTCCTTAACATCCATTTCCATTTTGGAAATACCAAGCAAGTGGCCATGTTTGTACCCTAACAAAAGTTTTCCCATTCTATCATAGCCATGTTTTCTTTATGGTCTTTCTGAGAGGGAAATATATCAGTTAGTAGGTAAAGGATAAAAATATTGTGCCTTCTTCAGGGATATTCAAAGAAAAGACCAGGGTACCTTGTGGTAGATTGTAGATCACCTGACAATACCTTAATAAAAGAGAAGAATGATTTTATTTGGCACAGTTTAAAATAATTACATGATTAATATGTAAAATTGTTTTCAAACTTGGTAGCGACTCTTACTTGAGGCATGGGATACTGTCCTTTGTTACTCCTTCACTAGACATAGTGTTTGTGCTCCCAGAAAGACTCCTTGAAGAAGGAAGCTGAGATGAGAGATCAGGAAATGGAGGACTTGTTTCTGGTTCCGGGGTGATAATGTCTTCAACGTCATACTGAAGTCGAACTTCTAATGACTTTTAAAAAATCAAGTTTAAATTAATCAAAGTTATGATAACAAATAATCACAGTGAAATAGCTGATACCTTTTAGTATTATTTTTTCTGAATAAAATTCAATTAAAATTTATAGTAAAGCTGAGATATCCCAACATGAATACATTTGAGATATACAAAATATTAAATAGCATTCACAAAAAGTGTACTTTTAATTCTTCAAATTTTTAAGTAAAAATGCCTATCAGTGGAGATAAACTGTTTACATAATAAATATTCCTTAAAGTATACATTACAATTCCCTATGTAGTAAAATAAAGGTAAAAATTGGTCATGTTTACTCCAGTGAAAAGGGTTTAAATGAAGTATGTATGTGTTTACAAACTTATTTGCACAAGACTTCTTATATTTTATTTTTTAAAGTATGTTTTATTGACTCTGTTGTTACAGTTGTCCCAATTTTCCCTTTGCCGCACTCCAGTCAGTACCCTTCTTCCCTCCAGCAATCCACCCACCTTAGTTCACAGGTTATGCATGTAGGTCCTTGGCTTCTCCCTTTCCTATACAATTTTTAACATCCCCCTGTCTATTTTGTTCTTAACAATTATGTTTCGTAATCCCTGAACCATTTCCTCCATTCTCCTCCTTCTCCCTCCCAGCTGATAACACTGCAAATGATCTCTGTGCCTATAATTCTGTTTCTGTTCTGGTTGTTTGCTTAGTTTTTATTATTAACTTTGAGTTTTTGTCATTTTAATGTTCATAGCTTTTTTAATCTTCTTTTTCTTAAGGAAGTCCCTTTAACATTTTATATAATAAAGGCTTGATGATCATAAATTCCTTTAGTTTTATTTTATATGGGAAGCACTTTATCTGCCCTTCCATTCTATTTTAAGTATATTTTATTAATTTTATTATAGTTGTCCCAATTTTTCAACTTTATTAGGCCTCTGCCCAATAAACCCCCTACCTTCCAGCAATCCCACCCTCAGTTCATGTCCATGGTGTGCCTATAAGATCTTTGGCTTCTTCATTACCTATATTATTCTTAACATATCTCTGCCTACTATATTCCTTCCAATTAAGTTTCTTAATCCCTGCACCATTTCTCCTATTCTCTTTCTTCCCCCTTCCAGTTGATAACCCTTCAAATCATCTCCATATCTATGATTCTTGATTCTATTCCTGTTCTAGTTGTTTGCTTAGTTTTCTTTTTAAGATTCAGTTGTTGATGGTTGTGAATTTGTTGTCATTTTAATGCTCATGGTTTTGATCTTTACTTAAATAAGTTCCTTTAACATTTCCTGTAATAATGGTTTGGTGGTAATGAACTGCTTTAGCTTTACGTTGTCTGGGAATCACTTTATCTGTCCTTCAATTCTAAATGTCTTTTCTGGATAGAGTAATCTAGTTTATAGGCTTTTCATCACTTTGAGTATTTCTTGCTATTCCCTTCTTGCCTGCAAAGCTTTTTATGAGAAATCAGCTGATAGTCTTATGAGAACCCCTTTGTAGGTAACTCATTTTCTCTTGCTGCTTTTAAGAGTCTCTATCTTTAACCTTTGGCATTTTAATTATGATGTGTCTTTGTGTGGTCTTCACTGGGTCCAACTTACTTGGGACTCTGCTTCCTGGATTTTTATGTATATTTCCTTTGCCAAATTAGGGATGTTTTCTTTCATAATTTTTAAAAAGATTTTATTATTTTCAGAGAGAGGGGAAGGGAGAGAGGCAGAGAGGGAGAGAAACATCAATGTATGGTTTGCCTTTCACCTTGCCTCCAGCCATGGACCTGGCTGGAGACCTGGCTTGCAACCTGATTATCTGCCCTTGCTGGGAATCGAATATGCGACCTTTGGGTTCACAGGCTGGCACCTATCCACTGAGCCACCAGCCAGGGCTCTTTCATAACTTTTTCAAGTAAATTTTCAATTTCTTGCTCTTTCTCTTCCTTCTGGCATCCCTATGATTCAGGTGTTGAAAGTGTGGAGATGTCCCAGAGGTTCCTAAGCCTATCCTCATTTTTTTGAATTCTTGTTTCTTCTTTTTGTTCTGGTTGAATGTTTATCTCTTCCTTATGTTCCAAATCATTGGTTTAAACCCCTGCTTCCTTCCCTTCTCCGTTGGTTTCCCATGTATTATTGTTTATTTCACTTAGTATAACCTTTTTTTTTTTTTTTTTTTGCCATACTCTAGGAGTTCTCTGAGCATCCTGATAACCAGAGTTTTGGACTCTGCATTTGACAGGTTGGTTATCTCCATTTTGCATAGTTCTTTTTCTGGGGTTTTGTTCTGTTTTATTTGGGCCATATTTCTTCGCCTCCTTAATTTGACAGCCTCCCTGTGTTTGTTTCTATGTATTAAGTAGAGCTGCTTTTACTCTCTGTCTTAGCAGTGTGACCTACCTAGCAAAGGCACCTGTAAATTGTATAGAGAGGAGCCTTAGGTAATTACCATGGTGAGTTCACCTGCTCATGGTTTTGAGGCTCTGTGGTGAGGGCAATGGAGAAGGGACAATGCCCCTGCCTGGCTTCTGGTGATTTACCTGGTGCTCACCCCATTTCCAGTTGCTTCACCCTTTTCCTGTGTGTGACCAGAGTACTTTCAGTTGCTCTCCTGGAGTTTGCAGGTTCTAAGACCACACAGACCCATTAAGTGGCAAAACTCCAGCATTTTCTTCTGCTGCCCTGTGTGCAGGCTTTTTAAGCAGTGAAAATACAGCAGTTTCTTCTACCACTTTAAACTCCAATGGTTTTTTACAGCCAGAGGTAATGGGGTTTCATCTGGACAGTGCTAGAACTCTGGGCTGTGCAATCAGGCCTGAGGCTGGGATCACTCACTCCCAGGGTCTCCTTCCTGATTTTTATTTCCCTCACATGAATGTTAAGCAATCTGTTCTTCTGCTACTACCACCACTGCTTGTCCAAGCCACACTGCCCCTTGCACCATCTATGTGACTCTGCACCCCACTTCCCATCTAGATGAATGTAGCTTCTTTAAATCTTTGGTTGTTGGACTTCCATGTATCTTGATGTCCTCAAGGTTCTGGTTGTTATTTGTTTTTAAGAGCTGGTTGTAATTGTTTGTGCAAGGAGGTAAAGTATGTCTACCTAAGTCTCTATCTTGACAGGAAGTTGTAAAGGCTCTTTAATTTTTTAAAAGATGCCTGCAACTTAGGCTTCATTCAACTCAGTAAAATTTTCCCACATAAATTTCATATTTCTATTTGTTTCTATTTTTATTTTAATTATTTTTGAAAGAGGGGGAGAGAGAGAGAGAGAGACATCAATGTATGGTTGCTTTTCACCTGCCTCCAGGCACAGACCTGACTGGAGACCTGTTTTGCAACCCTGTTATGTGCCCTGGCTGGGGAATCGAACATGCGATTCCCTATCCATTGTGCTATCAGCCAGGGCCTCTATTTGTTTCTTTAGCTTAGCTCTTGCTTATTTAATTTCGTTAAATAAGGAAGTTAATAAGGAGTTGCTTAATGAAAAAACATATAATTTATATTAAAACAAAAACATGATCCCAAAATCATTTTTAATAATAATAATTATTATTATAATTAAATCATTATTATTGCACTTAATACCCTATTAAATTTATTTTCTAACAGACATTTGCTTTATAATGTAAAATTATCATTTTTGAGATTGAAAGCAATTGTTTACACAAATATCCTTATGGGGAGGTGAATATAGCAATATTACCAAAATGATTATCATAATTCTGAAATTTATAAAAAACCTCTAGTGGCAATAACAATTGTAAATTACTGGGTACCTACCATACTTTGACACTATATTAATGACTTTATTTATAAAATTAACATATCCATTTCTAGTTCATAATAATAAACCTTCCATTTGTTTATACAGGAAATTATATAGATGATGAAATTACACCTTACCCGGATCTACTATTGACTTACTTAGAGTCATATTTATTCACTGGTAAAGCCAGAATTAAAAACTAAGCTTATCTAACTCCAAAGCTTGGAATTTTGACTACTATACTTTAACATGTAATACTTTAGTTGTTAAGGTAAAAAGAGTTGCATACATGCCTATAGCAGATAATCTTTATTAATAGATAACCTCTATTTTCTGATTAACTAGTAAAATGGCCTGGGTGGAGAAGGTCCATTACCTGTAGGTGTCTTAAGTTAGATTTAATTTATTCCATTAAAGTGTCAACTCAACTATTTAAATAATTAAATTATTTCATTAGTTTAAAAATTATGATTAGGTGAGTCAATCCCTTAATTATTTACATGCTATAAAAATATTGATATATAGGAAAATCACTAAAAATAATCTTACTGTAGTTGAGACAATTATATACGGCCATTAATTGACCAAAAAAAAAAAGAACTTTTAAGAAGTTAATAAAGGTACTGAATAAAGCCAAAATTAATTGCATATTTATATATGAAATAAATCAGTAACAAATTTGTATAAAACCTAGATGCATAATGTATCATATTTAATAATACAAAGATATTATAGAAAACTTTTTTTTGTCATTCTAAGCCAAACTTTAAAAAATGTTAACTATATAAGACTAAAAATTCTATGACTTGGATTATTAGCCACATACTTCAGTGTTAGTGGCTTAAAACAATATCAAAGTACTAACCAAAATCTATAAAATTGCTTTCTTTTAATTAAGTATAAAGATTAAATTTTAAATGACTTACCACTATTTCTGTTGTAACTTCATGTCTGCTGAATTTATAAATTATGACATATGCAGAGACTCCTGAAACACAGAATATTCTGCTCTCTGGACACCAACAAATCATCTGAATGGCATATGGATCTTCCTCTACAATTTCACATGCCTGTTTTCCTTCTCCTATCTTCTGTTTTTCAAACACTTTTGAAGTTTTTAGCTTGTACAGCATCTGTAGAGTTACTGTAAGATATAGAAGGATAATTATTATTTGAACTTAATTCTTAAATGTTGAAGTTTTTTTAAATATATTTGGTAAACAGACAAAAGTAAAACAGACAAAATAAAATATATTTTAACTAGTAAGCATTCAATGTCATACTCTGTTATCAGTACAGTTTTGTTGAAGGAAGACTATAGGGAAAAAAGTAAACATTTATTGAACATATACTATACACCACAGAATACGTAGGTCCTTTGTATGCATGGTCTCATATTATCCTCAGAAAACGTCCCATTAAGCCCTGACTGGTGTGGCTCAGTTGGTTGGGCATCATCTGCAAAGTGAAGATTGCTGATTCCACTTTTTGGTCAGGGCATACTCCTGGGTTTTAGGTTCTGTCCCTGATAGATGTTTCTCACTCACGATTGCTGGTTCTCCCTCACATCAATGTTCTTCCCCTTTGTTTTCTTCCCCTCTGTCTGAAAATAATAATCTGAACCTAATCATTAGAAACATGAGTACAACTCAAATTGGAGATCTCACAAAATAACTGGTCTTAGCTCCTTACAAATATCTTTTTCATGAACTAAAGACTTGGGAATTCTAAACTAAAACTCAAAAGATATGATAACAAAACACCATACATAAGCCTAGGTTTTCTTTGCTTATAAAAGATATTATTGAGACAACTGGTAAAAACTGAATAAAATCAGGAAGTTGGACAACAATTTTGTATAAGTATTAATCTCCCAATTTTAACAACTATAATTTATGTCAAAGAATGTATTTGTAGGAAATGCACAGTATTTAAGGGCATTCAGTGTCAGAGGAGCAGCATATTTACAACTTACTCTTAAGTGATTAAAAAAAGTTATGTGTACATGTAGTGAGAGTAAGGGATGGGGAGAGAGAACATGTGCATGTGCACATGCACAAGAATAGGAGAAATGTAGTACACACTGACATTTAGAAATCAGGCTGGGTTCTGCATCTGGGGACTCACAGCTCTCAGTGTCCAACCCATTTCAAAATGTCTGCTGTTCATAAAATTCTGTGCAAGCTCAGCTTGGAACTCTCCACCCCCAAAAGGCTATAGGTTAGTCAAAGCCTACACTAACTTTGATGCTGACCACTGAAATGGCCATCAAGACCAAAGTGGATGAGTTCGCCATTGTTAACATTTTAACTAACTGCAGCAATGAACAGGGAAGGATATTGCTTCTGCTTACCAAAGATGGACCAAAAAGAAACTTGCAACAGAATGAAGTCAGCCTTGTCCAGCCACCTGAGATGGTGTTTTTAGGCCTACTGAAAATATCTGCTCAGTATAATGGTTCAGAGTTGAAGGCCTCCATGAAGGGACTGAAGACTAATGAGGACTCTCTCATTGGGATAATCTGCTCAAGGACCAACCAGGAGCTGCAGGAAATTAACAGAATCTACAAGGAAGTATACAAGATTGACCTGGAGAAGGACCTTATTTCTGACACATCTGGTGTCTTCCACAAGCTGATGGTTGCCCTCCCAAAGGGTGAAGGAGAAGTTGGCTTTGTCATTGATTATGAACTGACTGACCAAGATGCCCAGGATCTCTATGATACTGGAGTGAAGAAGAAAGGAACTGATGTTCCCAAGTGGGTCAGCATCATAACCAAGTAGAGCATGTGTTACCTTCAGAAAGTATTTGAAAAATGCAAGAGCTACAGTCCTTATGACATGCTGGAGAGCATCAAGAAGGAAGTCAAGAAAGACCTGGAAAATGCTCTCCTGAACTTGGTCTAGAGTATCCAGAACAAATCCCTGTATTTTGCTGACTGTATGCCTCCACGAAGGGCAAGGGACACATGACAAGATTCTGATCAGGATCATTATCTACTGCAGTGAAGTGGACATATTGAAAATCAGGTCTGAATTCAATATAAAGTATAGCAAGTCCCTATACTATTACATCCAGCAAGACACAAGGGTGATTACCAGAAAGTGCTGCTATACCTATGTGGATGACTGAAGCCTGAAACAGCTCTAGCATCCAGGAGTGGTGATCCTGTGCTTCCAGCAAATGATTCTAGAAAATCAGCTTGAGACTAATAGCCCCCTGTGCCCACCCCTGTGAGGATGATGCTGGTTAGCACTGCTACTTCTTTGACCTTATTTCAGATGCCCAAGCCTTACCTGGCTTTCCCATCTAGTCTCTCCATTTAGCCAAAACAAAAACAAAAACAAAAATAAAAAACAAACCAAAAAAAAAACATTGCAAGGAGTTGGAAATGAAATCTATGATGTAAAACACTTTGCCTCTTGTATACTGTGTCATAAAAAATGAATAAACTAAATTTTTACTTTGGAACCAAAAAAAAAAGAAAAAGAAAAAGAAAATGGACAGAAGGCTATACAAATCTTCATACCATTTTTTTTTTTTTTTGCAAATTTTCAGTAAGTCTGAAATTATGTCACCTAACAGTTTTCAAAATAAAAGATATATTAGATGCTATATTCTTGCTTCTAGGTAGAGGGGTTATCACTCTCATGATGTTTTTTTAGGTGACAAAAATGGTAAAAGGATATTACAGACATAATAAAGATCCCTAATTAGTTGACTGATTTAATTAACAGATTGTCCCTGATGGGGGTGATGTTATCAGGTACATCCTTTAAAGAGAGACTCCCTGAGATTACAGAGATACCCATTTGCTGGATTTGAGAAGCAAGTAGCCAGGAGTTCTAAAGCTGCAAGAGAATTAATTCTGCCAACAACCACCTGAGTTTGGAAGAAAATCCTGAACCTCAGATGAAATTGCAACCCTAGCTAATATTCTGACTGCAGTCCCTGGTGACTCTGAGCAGACCCATTAAACTATACCTACTGCATAGCTAAAGAAAACATCATCAGAATGAATAAAGGAGCCAAGTATATGGGAAACATACTTGCCAATGATACCTTGGACAAGGATTTTATCTCCAAAATATATGAATAACTCTTACCAATCAACACCAAGAAGACAGAAAACCTAATTACAAAATGGGCAAAGGACCTGAACAGATACTTCTCCAAGGAGGACAGAGAGGGCCTATAGACCTAGAAAAGAATGCTCAACATCAATAGCCATCAGAGATTCAAATTAAAACCACAATGAGATACCACCTCACATCTGTCAGGATGCCCATCATTAACAAATCAACAAACAGCAAGTGTTGACAAGGATGTGGAGAAAAGGTAAGACCTAGTGCACTGTTGGTAGGAATGCAGACTGGTGCAGCCACTATGGAAAACAGCATAGAATTTTCTCAAAAAACTAAAAATGTAACTGTCTTTCGATCCAGTGAGTCTATTGCTGGAATTATATCTGAAGAATCCTGAAACACCAATTCAAAAAAAACCTGTGTACACAGTGGATAAGGTGCCAGCCTGCGAACCCAAAGGTCGCAGGTTCGATTCCCTAGCCAGGGCACATAACAAGGTTGCAAACCAGGCCTCCAGTCAGGTCTGTGGCTGGAGGCAGGTGAAAAGCAACCATACATTGATGTCTCTCCCCCTCTCTGCCTCTCTCCCTTCCCCTACTTCTAAAAATAATGAAATAAAATATTAAAACAAACAAACAAACAAACAAAAAAACCTGTGTACCCCTATGTTCATAGCAGCACTATTTACAATAGCCAAGTGCTGGAAACAGTGTAAGTGCCCATCAGTGGATGAGTGGATCAAAAAACTGGTATATTTACACAATGGAATACTATGCAGCAGAAAGAAAGAACTCCACCTTTTGAGATAGTATGGGTGGAACTGGAGAGTATTATGCTTAGTGAAATAAGCCAGGTGGCAATAGACAAATACCATATGATCTCACCTATAAGTGGAACAAAACAAACAAATGAGCAAATAGAACCAGAGACATGGAAATAAGGGACAAACTGACAGTGACCAGAGGGGAGATGGGAGAGGGTTAACAGAGGAAATAAGAGGAAGAGTCTAGTCAAGGAACAAGTATAAAGGACCCATGGTCATGGACAACAGAGTGGGGATTGACTGTGGGAGCTAGGGCGTGGGCAGGGCAGGGGAGAGCACTGGAGAAAATTGAGACCACTGTAATTTAACAACAGTAAAATTTTTTTAAATTAGAAGAAAACTATACCTAGATTCCTGACACACAGAAACTGTGAGAAAATAAGGGGTATTTTTAAGTTGATAAACTAATAATTTTATTACTCAGCAGTTGAAATCATAGACAATAACATAAACTCAATTATTCAAATGCAGTATAACTTCACTTCCTGTACTGACAATATTACACAAATTGGCAAACTAAGTGGTATTTCTTCAATGACATCCATTAAATTGGGGATTTGTTCTTGTAACCGATTACTTGAAATATATTAAACATACTGCAAACCTTTACAATACAAGGATGGGCAAAGTAGGTTTACAGTTATTCATAATAATATAATAAATAATGACATAGGGATAAACTATTTTGCATACTCACAACTGTAGAACCACGTTTGCCCATACCATATATGTTCTGAATGTGGTAAAATAATATTTTAGTTAAAAATTAACTTCTTAAAATATCATGTATGCTTGAGGATGATACATTATCAGTACAGTGTTAAAGTGTCTTCCCACATTTGAGAAGGTAAGAAATGATTCCCAGATAGTGGGAAAGGAGCAATGATGTTACTATGTGATTTTGTTCCTGGAACATACTCAGATTTGCATGAAAAGGCTCACCAAAAAAAAAAAAATCTGCTGTTGTCCTCTGGAATTTCCCCCATGTAACTGATTGAGGATTCGGCTCACAGGCTAAGAGTATCATCAATAGTCAACCTTCCTCCTCCTGTTTTTTTCTTTATCATAGTCTTCCTCAGAAACTATTCACTTCTATAGTTTCAATATCACTTTCATACTGCTTCTTCATTAGATTCTATTTTTGACTATTCTCTATACTTTCTTAGACATTCTTACTCGGATTTCCTGATGTTACTACAAAATCCACACCTCTAGAATTCTCTGTATCTCTTATTTTTAAAAGAATTACCTATAGCTTGCCAGTTACTTATCCACAGAAGTTTCTCCCATTCCTGTTAAAATATTAATAATCTTCCAAGACTCATGTTAAATGTTACCCCATCAAAAGACTTGTCCTGAATCCACCTGATGCAAACAAATGTCCCATTTTTTAGAAAACTAGAATTAAAATTGTACTACATTTAGAGTTCTTTTGTTGTTTGCCCTATAGTTACATATGTGTCACATTACTTTATCTTTTGCACTAAATTTTCTGAAAGGTTATGTATGGTATAATTAAATTTTAAATATCTTTACATGCCCTTCAACATTGAGTACTGTGTCTCTTTTATTTTCTGTTACATAATTCTCAAGAATGTAAAATATTTACACTTATCAAATAATTTCTTTTTATTCTCACAGGACTTGGTAGACAAGAGGTGAAGAAAAATGAAGACTAGTGGGATAAAAACACTTTTCCAAGACCACAGAGTGGGAGGTGAAAGACATTCCTTGAACAAAGGTAACCTGACAAAATATGGTACTTTGTATTTTATAAATATAAAGGATGTGATAAAAAGTGACTTCAGTTCTGTTTATATTACAGAAGTGTTACAGTAGAATAATTAGCAGAAGGGAAATAAAGGCATGACTCTCACCATTGCAATCTAACAAAGAACTTAATAGAGGAGGCTAGAAGCAGAGGGACACATATCTCACCCACTAACTCAGCAGTCCTGAGACTGGTCTGATAGTATTGTCAGGTGTTCCCAACAACACAAGAAAACACTGTGCTAACATAGGAGGAGGGCAGTCCTTGAAATTCTATGTACCAGTCTCCTCTATCAGCGAAGGAAATCCTTTGAAACTATGCTTTCATTCTATGGCCTAGGAGGGGGTCTACAGTGCCCAAAGAAATCCGTAAAATATCTTTGGTTAATTGCTTACCTCTCTCTGGTCACTATCTGTTGCTATCTGTTTTATAAGGAAGTCCTTAACGCTTACAGAAAGAGCCCATAAACGACTTTGGATAACTACCCCAACTTTAATTAACTGCCTCCCTACTCATATCTGTTACAACAAGATGAACAAATAAGAGTCTAGAGAAAGATAAGGATTTGGGTTAAGAGACCCTCACACATATCTAAGTTTGGGCAGTCATGTTTCCCTGAGAAAAGCTGACTCCACCTTTACCTGTCAATCAATATGTAATTTCTTCACCCACATCCCACCAACTATACAAGTCCTCAGAACAAAAGACTTGGTCTCTTGGCACTGTTGGTGCTCTATGGCCATGGCCCTCTGGTCACACTAGAGTGAGCATGTGTGACCAGAGGCTGCCTTTGGCCACCCTTGCTTTTGCTCTCCCATTCACTTACGAACTTTGTGTGCAGGCTTAAATAGCCTCACTGAACTGTAATTCTTGACTGTGTTGATGAGAAGAGCCAGGGTTTCTCTAATAGAAGGATATAGTAGAGATACTTCAACCAGATGTAATAATATAGGAAATGAATTTTTCTAACACAACTATGCACATATGCTAAAAATGTAACTGAAATGTTATCCAAACTAAAAAGTGGTGAATGCTGGCTGGAAGTATACCTATATTAACCAAGTGTTGTCTGTTATAAAAGGAGAAACTTAAAACTTACTTGCAGAAGCATCCCAAAATTTTATTGATCCATCTGCATGACTAGGCAAAAAACAAATTAGCATTAATTAAAGTATACTGAATTAAAATTAATTATTCTAAAAGTATAAAACTTGAGTAATTGCTAAATTCAATTAAAAATACTGTTACAATGAAAACAAGTGTACATTTCTAAGGTGAAAACAATAGTTTATGTATAATACAATACACTAATACCTAAACTTAAAAAATAGTGATTACTTAAATTTTACTCTAAGATTTTATGTATTATAGGAAGCAATTAAAACCTACCTGTGGGAAAAGCAATATTTTTAATATAAAATTGTTTATACTAAAAAAAACAAAATACCTGAGGCAATTTAATTATTTTAAAATAAGTTTGAAATAAGTATCTTGTTGAAATTAAACTTCAAATTACAAAAATCAAATCCTTAAACCTATCTAGAGTTTATCATTATGTGGTAATTATGTAATGGCAATTCTCTAAGAAGTTCATAAGAAAATAAAATAGGATAAAATACTTCCCAATAAATTTTCCGAGGTCAGCTTTATTCTGAACTAAAACTGAAAAAAAAAAAAAAAAAAAAAAAAAAAAACTATTACAAGAAAATTATAACCCAATATTCTTTGAGCCTGGGCATAAAAGCTGTCAACAAAATATTAGCAAATCAAATGAAGATAGCTTGATACCTCATATATCATAACTAGGTGGGATTCATCCCAGGAATGCAAGGCCAGTTAAACATTAAAAAAAACTCAAAGCCCTGGCTGGTAGCACAGTGGATAAGGTGCCGACCTGCGAACCCAAAGGTCGCTGGTTCGATTCCCCAGCCAGGGCACATAACCAGGTTGCAAGCCAGGTCTCCAGCCAGGTCCTTGGCTGGAGGCAGGTGAAAAGCAACCATACATTGATGTTTCTCTCCCTCTCTGTCTCTCTCCCTTCCTCTCTCTGGAAATAATAAATAAAACCTTTAAAAAAAAAAACAAAAAAAAAAACTCAATCACCATATTGTAATTCATTATACTGAAAGATTAAAGAAGAAATATCACATGATCATCACAATAAATTCAGAAAAGCATTTGAAAAAATTTACCATCCATTCATGAAAAAAAATAACCTCAATTAGGAACAGGAAACTTCTCCAACCTGCTAATGGACATCTAGGATAGATCCTATATATAAGTGAAATAATATGGTACCTTTATCTGACTTATTCCACTTAACATATTACTCTTTAGGTCCATCTACATTGCTGCAAATGGCAAGATCTTGTTGCAGTTGGAAGGGTTTGGTCCTCTAGGTCTCCCCTGATTGGCACTGTTCAGCCTTCTGGGAAAATCGTGGATATGTTCCTCCAGCCCTTGCATCACCCATCTTGGTCTGTCCCAGATTATTTCCAATAATGTATAGTTTCTGATGAACTTGCTGTCCATTTCACAGTGGTTGGGGGTGGCAACCTATACAAAAGGATCAGCTCTCTCCTGTTTGCTGTTGACAGCAGTTCTGTGTGTGAACCAAGCTGAGGCTGGGCAGGGTCCTGAATCCCCTTTGTTGCACTGCTTTCTGGTCTCCATGTTGGCCTCAGTGAAATAGGGCCCTGGGAATCAGTGCATTTTGTCTCCCTGAGAGAAATTCAAAATGGGCCCTTTAGAACTTCTTGCTCTCTTTCTCTTGTGGAAATGCACTCTGCAGTGTTTTTGAGCCTGTTTTGCAGATCTTCCCTACTCCTGAAAGAAGGTAGGGAAAGAGGGGGCTGGGTGAGACCTTCCTAACCTGGACATTTCGCAGGGGACGGGGGCTCTGTCTGGCTTTAAACAATCTCAAATGCACAGTTCCCAGCCCACACTTTCCACTCTGCGCAGCTGCCTCAGGCTATGGCTCTCATTGTGCACCTTCTTGATCTTTGCCCAGCTGCACTGAGTGGGAGCAAATTATGCCTTCAATCCTTTCTCCTACTGGCAGAGCAGCTGAGTGTGGGGTCCTTGCCCAGCACACCTCAGCTTCCCTTTTAAGAAGTCTCTAAGCATTCCCACTGCAGCACCGAGTCCCTGTCCAGCGTTCTGTATGTGCCACCTCTCAAAAAATAGTCACGAGTCTCTCACAGTTACAGCTGGTCAGAGTCAGCCTCTTTCACCAGTATCCCTCTCTAGTTTTCTCCCAGTTGGCATTTGTCGCTGCAACTATGGGTGAGCTGCTCACTGTGTGGGTATAGCCTGAATCTCCCCAACTTTGTGTATCCAAGTCACCCTCCACTGGGGTTGGGGATTTCCTGCCATATTCTTTGGAGCCACAGGCACCACAACCAGGGTGTTTCCCCTTCAACCTATAAAATCTTACTGCCTGTTGTGAAGCATCTTCTGTATCCCTTGGCTTTCAAACTTCCTAGCAGATAAAATTCCATTGAATGTTCAGTTTATTCTTTGGAACATTAGTCAAGTATCCAAGCCAGGTGTCAGCTCAAGTAGACTCTGCTTCTACCTATTTGACCACTATCTTTCAAGTCTACCTCCATCAATTTTTAGAGCATTTTTCAATTACTTTTCTCTCAACCTGACCTTACTCTTATTCTTTAAGTGAGTGTATTGTAAATAGCATGTAATTGGGTCATAATTTTTAATCTACTCTGCCAAACTGTGAATTGATATATTTAGAGCATTTCCACTTAATTTAATCATAGGTGTGTAAGGGCTTCATTCTATCATTGTTTTCTTTACTGTTTTTTTCTTGCCTTTCTATGAGTTAATTAAATTATTTTAGTACATACATTTCTATATGTATTTTTGAGTATATCTGTTTGCACTGGGTTTTGAAAAAATGGTTGAAGTTTAACAATTTGTCACAATCTACTGGTGTCATCACACTACCATTTCAAGGAGAGTATAAAAACCTTACCTCCCTTTCCATTACCTTACCTTCTCCCATTTACAATCATCTTAAATATCTCCCCTATATCTACATAAAACCACACCAGGCAATGTAATTTTAATATTTTATTCAACCATCAAATATAATTTTAAAAATCAAGACAAAAAACCTATTGTATTGACCAATATTTTGGCTTACTGTGTTTTTCCCTCCTTCTTGATATTCTACGGTTCCTTCTTTTATCATTTGCTTTATGTTTAGAGAACTTCCTAAATAGGAAGCCACTTCCTAAATAGTAGCCACTGTTTTAGGCTTGGTCTGATGTTGACAAAAATTCTTTATTTCTTTTTTCTCAGAATGTGTTGATTTTTCCTTAATTCCCAGTGATATATTTGCTGAGTATAGCATTCTGGGTTGCCATTTCTTTTCTAGTAATGCTTGAAAAAGATTAAGGTTTCCATCTGGCCTCCAAAGTTTCAAATGAGAAATTCACCATCATACACATTTGTTTTGCCCTATAGGTAAAGTGTTGTTTCTCTCTTGCTGTTTTCACAATTATTTTCTTGGTGTTTAGTGTTCAGAGTTTGACTATGATAGAACCTGTTGTGGATTTCTGTGGTTCATTCAGTTTCTGGAATTTATAGATTGATGTCTTCTGTCAAATTTGGAAAGCTTTCACAGCCATTATTTTCTGATATTCTTTTTCAGCCCTGTTCTTTTCTATCCCTTTTTATTCACTGGATTTCCACTGTCAAAAAAAAGTAAAGGATGTGTAGCTCATCACTGCTTGGCTGTGATGGACTCCCCTCCCCACATGACCTCCTATGACACCGCAGAGGAGGTGTCAGAGGTTTCATCACCACCCGGAATAGTTAAAAGTCCCAGCTTCCTACTCAGCCTATGTTTAGTATCAGAAAATGATATAAAGTTAAATTAGAAAGAAAAAAACTTTTTTAGAGCCTACAACAAAACATCTTTGTCAAATAGCTCAAGCAGCTATTGATAGGCCTGAATATTTTATTTCCTCGTGAATTAATATATCTGCAGACCATCGGATATTGACCTCTTCTCAGCTTCATTTCCTGCCAACTGTGCACATTAAACTGTATACAGTGATCCAACATACTGTGAATGTTCACACTTCTGGACCTTCAATATGCTCTGTCAGGAGTAACCTTCTTCCACATTTACCCATTCATTAGCACCTTTACGGAGCCTTTTGAGACTCTTTCAGGCAGAATGAGTTGCTCTTCCCCTGTGAACCCATGTCAGTTCATATGTATCTTGATTACAAACATTCGTATTGTGTAATCAATATAAAGAGTATTAAAAGAGTAATAGGTAGTCGTTAAAGAAATAAAACAGCAAAAAAACAAAAGGAAAAAAAAAAAGAAAATGATACTCTTCTCAAGAGGAAGGTAAGGCACCTTTCATTAAAGCCTAATGATGGTGAAAATCTAGGCTCCTCAATCTGCCTTTGCTTGAGTGAGTTGAGGTGGGACCATAGATTCTTTCCCATGGCAATTAGCTAGAGTAGAGAGATTATTTTCTAAAAGTTTTTTGTCTTGATAGGCTACTCCTTTTCATGTCCTTTGGCTAGAGAGAACTAGTTTTTGTTGGTGTTTTGTTTGTTTGTTTGTGCCCATTGACAGATCCAGGGTATCAGCTTCTTCAGCTCCAATTCTGGGATATATAAGGCCCAAAACCTAGGAAACTTACTAACATATTCTGTGGGACTTAAGGGCCTTGCCAGTTTGACTTCTCTCGATCTTTTCCAGTCATCTTATGTTTAATATATACTATTCAGGATTTTTAGTTTTATTCAATGGGAAAAAAATAGGAAAAAGTACATCTAGTATATAGTCCCATGAACAGAACGTCTTATCTTTTAAATTCTACCTTTATCTATAGGTTGCTACTGAAAGTAGTGACAGTTCTGATGCTATAAATTTTGAAGCATACTTTAAATAACCACCTAATGGGGCTACAGAATAGATATTTGGCAGGAATCAAGAGATACTGGTAAGGACCTTTCTAAGGCTAGTAATCTAAGATTTCCACAGGAATTCTTCCTTGACTAGTCTCTCACAATTTTCCTTTCTTTGACCTTCTTCTACTGTTATAATGTACAATAATTAATTTGTTATATGTCTATGTTTTCACTGGTTTCATCCTATCTTCCACCAAGGTTATAATCTTTGGAAAACTTTGTATTTATTTTCATTGTTGAAACCATTATAGATGTACTCTATTTCTCCCACATTTACCCACCTCCACCCAGACTCTGTCCTCTCCTCCCTCCAGTCCTCACCACACTGCTATCTGTATCCTTGGACTATGCATATATGTGTCTTATATTTTTGATTTTACTTAAACTATTAGTCTGTTTAGAACATAATTATGAGACAGTATGGAAGCTCAATAAAACATTTTAAATAATGAATTGGTAAATTTAAAAATCATATCCCACTTACCCAGTAATAATAATTTCTGGATAGGTTTGTGTTCCAAGGTTCCAAGCTCCTCCACTGACTGGCCACTCCTAAATATATTACCCAGGAAAAATTTATAAGTTTATTTTTAATTTTAAATAACTTAAAATTTTTAAGTTACAATATTTTAAAATAATGGTCGAAGATTTTCTTAGAAGTCAATAGCTATAGTAATGGAGGATAAATTATGTAGCTATCTTTTAATTCATTCAGCAAACGATTCCAAATGTATAATTCCATTACCTTTAAAAACATCGATTTTAACAAAGATTACTATTCATATTAAAAAGTCAAAGAAATAGTTTCAATCATACAAATACAATGTTGCTACATTTGCCACATATACTAAGTATTATCAAACTACTGATGCCATTGAATGCAATACTATGTTAATTGTGCCCCCCAACCCTGGAGCTGTCCATCCCAACAGCCCTGTACAAATAATAGGAATCATAATAGGTGTTCTAATACAATTGTATTTGACTCCTATAGTAACTATAATAAAATGGAATTTCAGAAAGTTATTTAATAAATGACTTTTGATAATTGTCTTATTAAATAGATTGATAAGAAATGATTTCCTAGAGTTTACTTGAATTTATCAAAATATAATCCTTTATCCAAAATAATTAAGTTACATCTTATCATTCAAATCTACTACTTAAAATATATACTAAGTATATAAATATATATGATAGGTACATCATTATATAATCACATACATATAAGAAATTCATATTCCTGCAAGGTTTAAAGCTATATAGAATTTAGGAAATTTGAATTCCAGACTTTATGCTTTTTATTGATGCCAGCTTCTGACTTCAAATGAATTCAAATAGTCTTTTATAGAAAGAAAATTGTATAACAAAAAAGTGTAATCACATGATATAAATATGAATGCAAGACAACTTAATTTCATTACTTTTACCTTATTACTGTATCCTTGTTTTTTATGCTTAACTCCTGTAGCGTAGAGTACTAGAATCAAATCTGGAGGGCAATCAGCAAAGTAGGCTGTGCACGTAACTGGTGATTCGTGAATGTCCATAGGATATGGATTTTCAAAGATCGGAAAACTAATAGATGAACACAATATATTAGGTTAATTTTGCAATCATAAAAATTAAAATACCTTTTATAAAGCAAATCAAAAAACCTATAAATTATACATTTCACTAAACTGCTTTTTATGCATAAAATGAGAATCATATGAACAAAAATGCTTTTTAAAATATTTGTCTATAAAATATAATATGCATATTGGTAGTCTTACTTTAATAAATTTTCTTTCCATAATTCAAATATTTATATAAGATACTGCAAGTATTAAGATATCTTAGTAAATTTGACATTTTTCCACAAGAGATAGTATGTGAGTGAATGTTTTGCTTTTGTTTTCTGCAGCAGTAATTTAAAGATATGTGTGATTATATGATGCTTGAGATAATTTCCTATGTAAACTAGAGAACATAGTAGGTATGCAGACTTATGGATGCAGTAAATTTCATATCCTCAAACCTACTCTAATTTTATTTTATTATTCTATTAATTTATTTATCTCAATGCATTTATTCTTTTTTAGAGAGAGGAGAAAGGAAGGAGGAAGAGAGGGTGAGAAACATCAATGTGTGGTTGCCTTTGACCTGCCTCCAGCCACAGGCCTGGCTGGAGACCTGGCTTGCAACCTGTCTGGGGTTATATGTGCCCTGCCTGGGGAATCAAACCAGAAACCTTTGGAAACCTTTAGAAAACTAAAACTAGGCCGGCACCTATCCACTGAGCCACTATCCAGGGCTTCTACTATAATTTTAAACAGGCATATAAGTATAGAACCAAATGAATAATTCTTATATCCATAATATATGGTGTAGTTCTTACCAGAAGTACCAGGCACTAAAGAAATAGAATATTACTCTACACTTCACCTGTTCCAGGTTAGTGTGATCATGTTACTTCTGATACAATGTATTTTTTTTGCAGGGAGGGGATGGAGAGGAGGTATTAAAAATAATTTCCTCCCCCACTGTTAGGAACTTAATTAGTAATTTTGTCCAATCTTCAGAAAATATGGTATATGTGAGTTTGTATGCATATATACAAAACCAGGTTGGAAGAACCAAGTTGTGTTTAAAAAATGGAAAGTAGTTTAAAATAGATGGATTAGAAGTTTCCTGTTACAGGGTAGAAATTATCAACATTTCTTAGATTGAAAAATTAGAAGTAAAATAAATGTATCAACTTAAAGGCCAGATCTACAACTTAGAATTTGATAATAGCAAATCGTTGCAATGATAGACTATGGGCAAGGTGAACAATATAGTAAAAATGCTTGGGGAAAAATATTTTAGTATATTGTCAAAGAGCATGGAAATATATGTTTAAGGAAGAAATAGTAACTAAAATTTTCTTATAGTATTTAGATGTAAAAGTATAAACTAGTTGCTGTGGAAATATAAACAAAGATATGAATCCAAGAAACCAAGGAAAGAAAAAAATTTAAATCCTAATGCTTAATTTTTTTGTGAAGGATTGAGTGAGAAGGAAAAGGAAGGAAGGGAGAGAAGGAGGAAGGGAGGGAAGAATGGAGGAAGGAAGGAAAGAAGGAAGGAATGAAGGAAAGGGAAGGGAGGAAGAGAGGAAGGAAGGGAGTCCAGAGGATCTAGTCAATGTGGTGGAGAAAGTAGAAGTTGCACTCATCTCCTCCTGTTACCACATGAAAACTAAAACTAAATTATACAACAATCAACCTGAGTAACCATCTGAAGACTTGGCTGAACAAAAGTCCTACAACTGAATGTATACAGAAAAGACACAGAAGTTGGTAGAAGGGGAAGAGATGCAAAATGAACTGGCCCCACTCCTAAATGTGGCAATGGATAATCTAGTGAGATATTTCAGCTGCAGAGGTCTCCCCTGAGGAGTGAGCAATTTCAGCCCCACACCAAGTTACTTAGCATGGAATACCAGTACCATGAAGAAGAGCCCACAGAACATTTGGCAGTAAAAATCAGCAAGGCTTCCATTTACCTACATGAGAAAGGAAGGACACAGTTGGAAACCTTTTAAGATATCCTCTTAAAGGGACAATGTACTAACTCACTCACGGGCACTCAACCCTGGACTCAGGTGGAGGGACAAGAGCTTTAGGGGTCCCAATGTCATATAGGGTGAGAATGAGTTGTGTGATTTTGGGGGTGAGAACTAAAGGAACAGTTGGTAATGTCCCTGTGTTGAGTCCTCCTTCAGCATGGCCCATAAGCACCATCTTTCCTGGGCTGGGCCTTCCCCCAACATGGCATTACCATGATGAACTACACTAGCTTCACCCTGACAACTCTCTCAGACACTACCCTAACCAATTCACACACAGCCTGAGGCTCTTGCCAGTGGTAACCAGCTTGGGCCTACATTACAACAAAAAACACTCGAATTTCAGTCAAGCTCAGAGAGGACCAGAGATACACAGGGAGAAACAGTTGTGTGGCTTCAGGGTGATGGGCAGCTTCCTATAATGCAATCAGGTGCCATAATTCATGTGTTAGGCCTCACCCTAAATGTTGAAAACTTCATCTGCTTTATCCTGGTATTAACCTGGTGAACACCACTTGCTGCACCATAGTGGCTCCCTGAGACCCTCATGCAACTCATGTACTACCCAAGGTTCTTTCAGTGGCTGAGCCATGCAGGCAGCTGGCAGGTCTTAGTGTATGTTGGGCCTTTTGCTGATTTGCCCCAGGCCTGTACTGGTGGCTGTTGGCCTCAATTTTCAGCCTGGCCCCTCCCACAACCACCAGGACCAGCAAAGGCAGCTACCTATCTTGGAGTATATTATAGCTCCCAACAGGTAGTCCTAGTCAGGTACCAGGCAGCATTTAACATTGATTTGTGCTGGAGTCCTTCTCAAGAAGCCACAAAACAAATACACTCAGTGGTTGGCCTCAGACCACAAAAAAGTACCACATGATTAGCTCCACAAGAGGCACACCCAAAAAGAGGTTTTGGCTGGCAACAGTCTAAGCAGAAGAAAATTCTGATTCATGGGGTCAGCACCTACATAGGATCTCATATATTGCGGTCTTGGCTACTAGCCAGCCAGCCTGAACATGAACATAGTTACATGACCAGCTAACAGCAATCAACACTCAACTACAACAAAAGGGAATATATGACTGACACAGGCTACAGTCCTGGAACAACCAGATCAGGTGATCAAGAAAACTGTGCCACTAGGCCCCAAAGGACACCTACTGCGTAAGTCAACCACAGTAAGATTGGGAGGCATACAAGATCTACCTAACATTAAAACAAAACAAAACAAAACACAGAGTGGCTGCCAAATGAGGAGAAAAAGAATCATGTCCCAAATAAAATAAGAAAAATCTACAGAAAATTACCTAAATGAAATGGCATCAAACAATACCAAGCTCACACACACACACACAAAAGAAATGGTTATAAGAATTGTTAAGAAAGTGAGAACTTCAACCAAGACATAGCATTCATTAAAAATAAAAAAAGTTTAAAAAGACTCCATGATGAGACTTCTGGCCAAGAGGGAGGCATAGGTAGACACGCTGCACCTCCCTCACAACTAGAAGAAATTCACATCTACCTCAAAATTAAATAAAACAACACAGACACTTCAGAAAAATTGAACTACATGGAAGTGCAACAAACAAATAATTAAATAAATACTCAAGCAAACAGGTAGGAGGGGTGGAGCTGGGGAGGACAGCTGCAGTGGCAGCACTGGAGCTGAGGCTGCAGCAAAAAACGCAGTTATATATGTAAACCTGGGAAGCAATCCCAAGGCCAGACTGCACAGCCCACAGTTTTAGCGCTGGGAAAAATAAGGCCATATTGCTTCTGACTGTGAAAACCAGTGGGGGTTGGGGTGAAGAAAGAAACTTTCGGTCTCAATGGACAAGAGGCACTATTCCTCTCAGACCCCTCCCCGACATACAGCACCACAAAGTTGTGAAACAGGTTGCCCCACAATGACCAATTCCTAAGGCTCTGCCCCTTACAATGTAACAAGTGTAACAGAACTATCTAAAACACAAACACAGAAAGCTGTCAAGCTGAGAGGACAGAGAAGTATGGCTCCAAAGAGAGAGCAGATCAAGGTGCCAGTGGGAGAACTATGCAACAAAGAGATGGACAACACAACAGATACAGAGTTCAAAATACTGGTAGAAAAGATGCTCACAGACTTGACAGATATGCTTAAATGCAGCAAACACAGAAAGGAAGTGGAGGCTAGACTATATGAAATGAAGAAAAATCCACATTAAACCAAGGTTGAAGGGAAAGAAACTGAGGTTCAGATCAGTGACTTGGTACATAAAGAAGAAATGAACAGGCAACCAGTACAGGAAGAGGAAACAAGAATTGAAAACAATGAGAAGAGGCGTAGGAACCTCTGGGACAACTTTAAACATGCCGATATCTGAATCCTAGGGGTGCCAGAAGGAGAAGAGGAAGAGCAAGAAAACTTACATGAAAAAATAATGAAGGAAAACTTCCCTAATTTGGTGAAGGAAATAGACACACAAGTCCCCGAGGCACAGAGAGTCCCATACAAGCTAGACCCAAAGGGGACCACACCAAGATATATCATAATTAAAGTGCCAAAGGTTAAAGAGAGAATCTTAAAAGCAGTAAGAGAAAAGCATAGCATTATAAGCTGACTTCTCAAAAGAAACTTTGCAAGCAAGAAGGGCCTGGCAAGAAGTATTCAAAGTGATGAAAAGCAAAGACCTACAACCAAGATTACTTTATCTATCAAAGCTATCATTCAGAATGTAAGGGCGGATACAGTGATTCCCAATCCAGGTAAACTAAAGGAGTTCATTATCATCAAGCCATTATTATATAAAATGTTAAAGGGACTTACTGAAGAAAAAGAGGAACAAAATTATGAACATTAAAAAGACAACCAACCCACAACTATCAACAAACAGAATTTAAAAAACAAAAACAAAAAGTAAACAGACAATCAGACAGCAAAGAGAATCAAAGATATGGGGAACATTTAGAGGGGTGTCAGCTGGGAGGAAGAAGTGGGGAAAGGTATAGGTATTAAGAAGCATAGTTGATGGGTGCAAAATATACAGGAAGATGATAGTACAGAAAAAGGCAAAGCCAAAGAACTTACATGCATGACCCATGGACATGAAATAAGGTTGGTGGCATAGCTGGAGGGAGGAGTATGCTGGTCAGAGAGCAAAGGGGGAAAAATTGGGACAAATTAACAGCATAAATTAAAAAAAAAAAAAAGAAACCATAAACAAGAACCAGTCAGAAATGAAGAATACAATAAATACAATAAATGAAATAAAGAACACACTAGAAGGGATCAGCATCTGACTAGATGGAGAGGAAGAATCAGAGATCTGGAAGATAAAAGTAGCAAAAACTCACAATCACAGCAACAAAAAAATTTTTTTAATGAGGATAGTTTGAAGAACATCTGAGACAAGATCAAGTGTTAAAACATTCACATCACAGGGATATCAAAAGATGAAGAGAGAACAAGAAACTGAGTCCCAACTTGAAGAAATAGCAACTGAAAATTTCCTTAACCTCATGAAAGAAAAAGACCCACAAACCCAGGAAGTGCAGAGAGTCCCAAACAAGATGAACCCATAAAGGCCCACAGCAAGATACATCATAATTAAAATGGTAAAGATTAAAGACAAATAAAGAATCTTAAAAGCAGCAAGAGAAGAACAAGTTACCTACAAAGAAATTTCAATAATACTGTCAGCAGATTTCTCAACAGAAAATTTCATGTCAGAAGTCACAGGCACAAGATAGTCAAAAGCAAAGATCTACAACAAAGACAACTCTACCCAAAAAGGCTATCATTTAATATTGAAAGAGGTAAAGCTTCCCAGGAAAGCTAAAAAATTTCATCATCATTAAATCAGCAAAAGAAATGTTGAGGGGCCTCTTTAGGAAAATAAAAAATAGGTATTTTATACAGCAATAATGAACTTTCAGAAAGTGAAATTAAGAAAACAACCCCATTTACAACCGCATTAAAAAATTAAAATACCTAGAATAACTTTAACCAAGGATATAAAACACCTGCACTGGGTAAATTATAGTGCACTGAAAAAGTAACTGAAGAAGATAAAGATAACTGGAAGCATATATTGTGCTCATGTATAGGAAGAATTAATATCATTAAAATGTCCATAGCTATGTCCATAGCAATTGATAGTCAACATAGTTCATATCAAAATATTAACTGCATTTTTCATACAACTAGAACAAATAATCCAGAAATTTTACATGGGACTACAAAAGCCCCAAACAGCCATAGCAATCTTGCAAAAGAAGAACAAAGTTAGAGTAATCACACTACCTGATATCAAACTGTACATAAATTCACAGTAATCAAAACAGCATGTAACTGGCATAAAAGCAGGCATATAGATCAACGGAAAAGAATAGAGAGTCTATATAGAAACACATGCCTCTATGGTCAATTAATACATGACAAAGGAGGCAAGAGTATAATAGGGTAAGGCAGTCTATTCAATAGATGGTGTTGGGAATAGCAGAAAGATACATACAAAAACTAGACTACCTTCTCATCACATACAAAAATAAATTCTAAATGGATTAAAATTTTAAATGTAAATTACTTAAAACCATAAAACTCCTAGAAGAAAATATTGGTAGTAAACTCTGGTATTTCTCTTGGCAATATTTTTTATGATATAACTTCTTAGGCAAGAGAAACAAAAAATAATATTAAACTAATGACACTACATCAAATAAAAAATGTTTTTGCAGAGGAAAAAAATAAATTAAAAGGCAACTTAATGAATGGAAGAAAATATTTGCCAATGACACATATGATAAGGGGCTAACAGACAAAGTTTATGAAGAATTCATACAAGTCAACATAAAAAAAATCCAGTTAAAGAATGGGCAGAGAATGCCAGCCAAGACGGAGGCATAGGTAAACACACTTTACCTCCCTGCACAATGATAAGGATGACAACCAGAATTGCTAGAAAATCAAACTATATACAGGTTGCATGCAAGAAATTGGCAAAATTTTAGTAAAATAACATACCACAGAAGTGTTATATTTAGAAATAAATTTATTCTTACACATAAATACATAAACATAGTCATTTTTTAAATTGTTCAAAAAAGTCTCCATTTGCTGCAATAATAGACTTAATTCAACTTTGAAATCTTGAGCACACTTTAAGTACCTTTTCTTTATCCATGAACATCATCATGTTTTCAATCTTAGCTTTAACAGCCTCTTGATTGGAATGAGGTTATTAACTTCTCTCTCACAAATGCTGCTTACATCATAATCTAAAGGGTTTGCATCTGGTGAAGTAGGCAGCCAGGTTTCCTTTGACCAGAACTCAGGAACATTGACACTGAGAAATTCTTGCTCCCTTTTGGCATTCTGTGCTGGTGCACCATCTTGTTGGAAGAGAAAATGACATCCATTTGGGACTTGCTTCATCCACGGTACAATTATTTCTCTCAAAATGTCAAGGTCAGATCAGCAGTTACCTTCAAGCCTTATGGAAACAAATGCAGGATCACAATATCTCCTTCATTGCTGACAACACCTAACACCATCACTGTAGCAGGAAATTTCATTTTTATGACAATTGGGACTTCATTAAGATTCTCACAGAGCCATTTACTGTTTCTTCTGGTGACTATTTAGTCCTGCTGAAAATTCTTTGCATCAGAGAAGAAAATCAGAGGGTTTTTTTCTTAGGGATTTTTCTATTTTGTTAGCAGTTTCCTTGCTTTTTCAAAGTGCCTTTCCTTTGTGTGCTGTGTCATAAACTGGACTCTTCTAAGAACATACAATCTGTATCTGATATCTTCACCAATAATCTTGGAAATCATCACATCCAACATCTGCAGTTCTCTTGCTATGGAGTGCATTAACTTTCCTGGATCTTCAGTGATGATCTCCTGGATTGTGTGTACAATATCTGGACTTGTGCGATCCTTGCATACCTTATGCATTTATGTGTTTTCCTTGTTGGCGGGGTGACATCAGGATCAGCATCATACACCTTCTTCACATTGTAAACTGTAGTAAAGGGATATTATTGAAGTCTGCAATTTCCTTAGCATTTCACCCTGCACACAGTCCAGAAATTATGGTTGCTTTAACATCGTATTCCTTCAACATGATGGTTGCTCTCAGAATTTAATACTTTATATCTGAAACAATGATGTTCAATCATAACCTTAGACACATAGTTTTTCAAAATTAATAAAATGCGCATGAAATAAGGAGATACAAAGTTATTGCCACTTTATTGTGTGCATCCTGTACAACAACCAAGGATTAAAAAAAAAAACATTCATCCAGATGAGTAGGAGAGGTAGAGTTGGGGAGCCAAGGTGGAGAGGACTTGGTTTGGCAGAAGTGAGGCCATGGTGGCAAGGCAGTAGCCACAGCCAGTAAAACTAGAAGTCCCACATTCACATGCAACAGATAAAAGCTGGGAGGGACAATCCAGCCCCAAGCTAGGCTGTGCAGCTCATGAATGCAGCACCAGGAAAATAAATCCTCATAGCTTCTAGAGGTAAAATCAGTGCAGGTTGAGTAGTGGAAGAAACTGCCCATCTACCAACAGGGTCCATTTAGAGGGCTCTACAGACTTCAAATGTACTCTGCAACCATCACCCACTCTGGAACCACCACCAGGACAACATCTAAGGGGGTGCCAGTTGCATGTGCAAAGTAGGTCAATGACCGGAAATGGGGCCAAGTGCCAAGCATGGAGCACTGTTTCCTCTCTGACCTGTACCTAACATACAGCACCACAACGCAGTAAAATGGGTCACCCTGCACTGATAAATACCTAAGGGCCCATCTCTTACATTGTATCAGGAGTGGTAGCTCTACCTAATACACAGAAGCAAACAGAAAGCTGTCAAATTGAGAAGGCAAAGAAATATGGCTCAAATGAAAGAACAGATCAAAACACCTGGGAAAAAAAAGTGAAAAGGAGATAGCCAACCTATCAGATGCAGAGTTCAAAACACGTGATAAGAATGCTCAGAGAAATGATTGAGTATAGCCACAAAGTAAAGGAGTAAGTGAAGGATATACAAAGCAAAAATAAAGAAAAATATACAGGGAACCAACAGTGAAGGAAAGGAAGATGGAATTCAAATCAACACTTTGGAACAAAAGGAAGAAATAAACATTCAGCTATAACAAAAAGAAAAAAAGAAAAGAAACAAGAATTTAAAAAGATGAGATTAGGAACCTCTAGTACAACTTTATGTACCAACATCCAAATCATAGATGTGCAGAAAAAGAAGAGGAAGAGTAATAAATTGAAAAGTTATTGAAAAAATAATGAGAAAATATTTCCCTAGTTTGATGAAGGAAACAGACATATGAGGCCTGTCCTGAAAGTATTGAGCCAATGTATCAATATATTTAAAACAGTTTGCACTTGATACTTTCTGGACAGACCTTCATACAAGTCCAGGAAGCACAGAATTCCACATAAGTTAGACCCAAAGTGGATCACACCAAGACACATCATAATTAAAATGCCTAAGGCTAAAGACGAAGAGAGCATCTTAAAAGTAGCATGAGAAAAGAAGATAGTTACCTACGAAAGGGGTTCTCATAAGCCTATCAGTAGATTTCTCAAAAAACAAAACAAAACAAAACAAAAAAACCATAGGCAAGAAGAGCCTTACAAGAACAATTCAAACAGTTGAAAAGCAAGGACCTAAACCTAGATTATTTTAACCAGAAAAGCTATCATTTAGACTGGAAGGGCAGATACAGTGCTTTCCAGACAAGATAAAGCTAAAGGAGTAAATCATCACCAAGTCCTTATTATGTGGAATGTTAAAGGGACTTATTGAAGAAAATGGGGATCAAAACTATGAACATTAAAATGACAACAAACTCATAACTATCAAGAACTGAGTCTAAAACTTCAAAAACAAATTAAACAACTAGAACAGCAACAGAATCATAGACATAGAGATCATATGGAGGGTTATCAGCAGAAAGTGGGAAGAAGGAGGAAAGGGGAAAAGGTACAGGCATTAAGAAGCACAATTGGTAGGTACAAAATAGTCAGGGGGTTATTAGATATGTAAAGGAAATAGAGAAGCCAAAGAACTTATATGCAAGACTCAATGACATGAATTAAGGGGGGAATTGTTGGGAGGAGAGGTGGGTTACAGGCAGAGAGGAGTGTTTGATGGGAATGCAGATTGCTGCAGTCATTGTGGAAAACAGTACGGAGGGTCCTCAAAAAAGTCAGAGCAAGAGAAGTACAATATGATTGCACTTATAAAGGAAATCTAGAGAAAAAAGTAATTGAACAAAACAGAAACAGAATCCTAGATACAGAGAACAAAATATTGGTTGCTAAATGGGAAGGGTTTCAGGACAAGGCTTAAAACAATGAGGGGATTAAGTAGTACAAACTGTTATAGAATAGTCATGAGGAAGTAAAGCACAGAGCAGGAAATATAGTCATTAACGTACTATGTTTAGTGCCAATGGGTAGTGGACATATTAAGGAAATCATTTTGTAAAGTATTTGCTTGTCTAGTCACTATCCTGTACATCAGAAACTAATACAAAATAATGCTGAAAGTGTAATTGAAAAATAAAAATTAGGACCTAAAGATGGCGGCAAGGAAGAGGGCAGTGCTGAGTGTTTGCCCTTATTTCTGAGCAGCTAGAAGAGAAAACAGGAAATGTGGGACAAGGTGAAAGAATCAGGGACTTGGTGAAGGAAGTGTTTGGATTCTGGTGCAACTGATCCAGAGATTGCAGAGACCTGGAAGTCAGGGTGACCTGGCTGGAGGAACTGAGTAAGTTTGAAAGAGAATGTGGGAACACCCAGCCACCCTAGCCAGCAACCTGCTCTAGCCACTGCTGGCAGATTGGTCCATCTGGCGATGCATCGAGGGCCTGCCCTGACTGACAGCAGAGCGCTTGACCCTGCTACCCAAGGCATATCACTTGCTGGTGGGAACCCCCTGGCAGAGGTAGTGATACCAAACAGGAGCCCACCAGGCAGGGGCTGTGCAAGCTCCAGCCCAAGCCTCTGCCTATCAGGCACCAACCCACCCTCTGGCCCTTGCAGAAACAGAGAGCACATTGCTTGGGCCCTACCCAAGGCACCTGCACTTGAGGGAGCAACCCAGCAAGGGCAGCAGTAGCAGACCAAAATGGGAGCCCAGCTAGCAGAGGCTGTGTGTGCTCTAGCCTGAGCTCTACCAAAAACCCACTCACCAGCCCTAGCAGAAACAGACAGCATATTGCTCAGCCCCCACTCCCCCAAGGTGATTTCACTTATTAGCACTGGAAACTTCAGTGGTAGCAGACACAAACAGAAGCTGAGCAGTTGGGACTAAGCACTCCAGCCCGAGCTCAGGTTGAGGAAATCTAGCAGTCTGCACCACTGAATCCTATAGGTCTCATACCAAAGAAGGTCAATAAATGAAGGCAGGGAGTCACAGCAGAGTAATGTAAGAAACAAAAACAAGCAAGAAGGGACACCTAAAATGGGGAGAGAAAGAAACAGTCCATCACTAAAAGAAAAGGAGGCATTCCCAGAAAAACTGCTAAGTGAAGTGGAGATAAGCAATCTATCAGATACGGAATTCAAAGCCACGGTTATAAGAAAGCTAAATGAGCTCAACCAGCTCAAAATAAACAAACAAACAAAAAAACAACAAAAAACTACAAAGAACTCCAGGGGAACTATAAAGAACTCCAGGGAAACTACAAGGAACTTAAGAAAAATTATACCAGCTTTAAAAAAGACATAAAACCATCAATACGAGCCAGGAAGAAATGAAGAATACAATTTCTGAACTGAAGAACACAGTAGAAGGAATCCAGAGCAAGTTAGGGGAAGCAGAGAACCAGATTAGCAAACTGGAGGACAATGTGGGGAAAAAATACCCAGACAACACAACAAAATGAAAAAAGACTGAAAAAGAATGAAGAGTTGTTAAGAGATCAGCAGGATAATATGAAACATAATATCTGTATCATAGAGATACCAGAAAGAGAGGAAGAGGATCAAGGAACAGAAAACCTGTTTGAAAACATAATGACAGAAAACTTTGCCAATTTGGTGAGAGAAAAACTTACCCAAGTCCAGGAAGCAGGAAGATTAACCCAAACAGGCCTACACCAAGACACATCATAATTAAAATGGCACAATTCAACAATAAAGAGAGAATCCTAAGGGCAGCAAGAGAGAAAGCTAATAACATACAAGGGAGCTCCGATAAGGTTATCAAATGATTTCTTAGCAAAAACACTACAAGCCAGAAGAGAATAGCAAAAAATACTCCTAGCAATGAAAAGCAAAGGCCTCCAGCCAAGGCTACTCAACCCAGCAAGGCTCTCATTCAAAATGGAAGGTAAAATAAGGAGCTTCCAAAACAAAAGAAAGCTAAAAGAATACATGTCCAGCATTGTAAGAGATGTTAAAGGAACTGCTGTAAGAGGAGGAAGAAAGAGAAAGTGAGAGACACAGGTACAAAGAGAAAAAAAATCACAATGAATAAGTACTTATCAATAATAATTGTAAATGGATTAAATGCTCCAATAAAAGGTCACAGGATAGCCAATGGATAAGAAAATATGACCCACATATATGCTGTCTACAAGAGACCCACCTCAGAACAAGAGATCTACACAGACTAAAAGTAAAGGAATGGAAAAAATATTTCAAGCAAATGGACATGAAAATAAAGCAGGGGTAGCAATACTCATGTCAGACAAAATAGGCTTCACAACAAAGTCCATCAATATAGACAAAGAAAGACATTTCATAATACTTATAGGAACAATCTATCAAGAAGACATAACCCTTGTAAACACATATGCACCCAACAATAAGAGCAGCCAATTATATAAGAAAAATCTTGGAGGACTACAAGAAGAATATAGACAACAACACACTCATAGTAGGGGATTTTAACACCCCACTGTCAACAATGAACAGAACTTCCAAGCAAAGGAACACCAAGGACATTATGACATTGAACAATATTCTAGATAAAATGGACTTAACTGATATATGTATATCTATATGTATGTGTGTGTGTATATATATATATATAGATAGATAGATAGATAGATAGATAGATATAAATATAGATCTTTTCACCCCAAAGAAGGAAAACACACTTTCTTTTCAAATGTACATGGAACTTTCTCAAAGCTAGACCACATGGTAGGACACAAAACAGGCCTCCACAAATTCAAAAAAATTTGAAATTATATCAAGCATCTTCTCAGACACAATGGTTTGAAGCTAGAAACCCAACTCAAGAAAAAAAAATTCAAAATCCGGGAGGCTGAATAACACACTACTGAATAATAGTTGAGTTAACACTGAGATCAAGGACAAAATCACAAAGTTTCTGGAAACAAATGAAAATGAACACACAACAACCCAACCTATGGGACACAGCAAAGGCAGTCCTGAGAGGGAAATTTATAGCCTACTTAAAAAGGTTTGAAGAAGCCCACATAAACAACCTAACCCTACAGCTACAAAAGCTAGAGGGATAACAACAAACAACCCAAAGCAAGTAGAAGGAAATAATCAAGATCAGAGCAGAATTAAATGACACAGAGACAAAACAAAACAAACAAAAACAAAACAAAAAAAATCATTCAAAGGATCAATAAATCCAGGAGCTGGCTCTCAAGAAATTTGACAACCTGGATGAAATGGACAAGTTTCTGGAAACATATAAACTTTGAAAACCGAATCAGGTAGAAGCAGAAAGCCTGAATAAACTAATAATAACTAGTGAAATTGAAGCAGAATCAAAAAAGCCCTGGACCAGATGGCTACACAGGTGAATTTTACCAAACATTTAAGGAAGAATTAACTCTTATACTTCTCAGCCTATTCCAAAAAATCCAAGAAGACAGGAGATTCCCAAAATCACCTGGTCAAGACATGACAAAGAAAGAAAACTACAGGCCAATATCTCTGGTGAACATAAATGTCAAAATCCTCAACAAAATATTGGCAAACAAGATCTAGCAATATATTAAAAAGATCACAAACCATGATCAAGTGGGATTCATCCCAGGGATGCAAGAATGGTTCAATATTTGCAAATCAATAAATGTAATACACTACACAAACCGAAAGACAAAAACCATACGATCATATCAATAGATGTCAAAAAAGCATCTGACAAAAATGCAGCACCTATTTACAATAAAAATGCTCAACAAGATGGGAATAGAGGGAGCATGCCTCAACATAGTAAAGGCCATATATGAGAAACCTGCAACCAACATTATACTCAATGGGTAAAAACTGAAAGCCTTTCCCTTAAGATCAGGAACAAGGCAAGGAACTCTCTCCACTGCTATTCAACATAGTTTTGGACATTCTAGCCACACAATCAGACAAGAAAAAGGAATTAAAGGCATTTACATTGGAAAGGAGGAAGTAAATATGTCATTATTTGCAGATGACATGATAGTGTACATAGAAAGCCCTAAGGACTCCACTAAAAAACTACTCCACCTAATAAGTGAATTTGGCAAAATAGCTGGATATAAAATCAATGTCCAGAAATCAAAGGCATTTTTAAACACCAACATCACAGATAGAAGCTAGAAAACAAATCCCATTAGTATAGCAAGAAGAAAAATAAAGTACCTAGGAATTAACTTAACCAAAGAGGTAAGAGACCTGTACACAGAAAACTACATAACACTGAAGAAAAAAATTAAGGAAGATACAAATAAATGGAAGCATACACCATGTTCATGGGTGGGAAGAATTAACATAAAAATGTCCATACTATACAAAGCCATCTATAGATTAAATGCAATCCCTATTAAAATGCTGACATCATATTTCAGACATAGAGCAACTTTTTAAAATTTTACTGTTGTTGTATTACATCCATCCCCTTTTTGCTCCCCTCTGTCCTCTTCCCCACCCACCCACTCCCCAACAAAGTTAATCCCATGTGCTGTCCATGTTCATGGTTCTTCCATTCTAGGTTCTTGTCTAAACTGTTTCCCTTCTTTGCCTCTTCCTTCCCACTCCCCCCACTCCTCTTCCCCCTGTCCACTGAAGGCTTATTCACTGTATTCCCATATCTGGTTCTGTTTTGCTTGTTGTTAGTTTTGTTCATTATTGTCTTGTAATGGGTGAGATCACATGGTATTTGTCCTTCACTGACTGACTTATTTCACTGAGCATAATACTTTCTAGTTCCATCTATGTTGTTGCAAAGGTTAGGAGTTCCTTCTTTCTTTTTGCTATGTAGTATTCCATTGTGTAAATGTGCCAAAGTTTTTTGATCCAATCATCCACTGATGGGCACTTAGGCTGTTTCCAGCACTTGGCTATTGTAAATAGTGCTGCTATGAACATAGGGGTACACAGGTTCTTATACATTGGTGTTTCAGGATTCTTCAGGTATAGTCCTAGTAGTGGAATTGCTGGATTAAAAGGCAGTTCCAATTTTAGTTTTTTAAGGAAACTCCATAATGTTTTCCATAGTGGCTGCACCAGCCTGCATTCCCACCAACAGTGCATGAGGGTTCCCTTTGCCCCACATCCTCGCCAACTCTTGTTATTTATTGATTTGTTGATGATTGCCAGTCTGACAGGGGTGAGGTGGTATCTTATTGTGGTTTTAATTTGCATCTCTCTGATGGCTAGTGATGTTGAGTGTTCTTTCATATGCCTCTGGGCCCTTTATATGTCTTCCTCAGTGAGTTGTCTGTTCAGGTCTTTTGCCCAGTTTTTAATTGGGCTGTCTGTCTCCCTGGTGTTGAGTTGCATTAGTTCTTTCTATATTTTGGAGATGAAACCCTTGTCTGAGGTATCGTTGACAATTATGTTTTCCCATAGAGTTGGTTCCCTTTATAGGCCAATAACAACTAGTGAAATTGAAGAAGTAATCCAAAATCTCCCAAAGCACAAGAGCCCCAGACCAGATGGATACACAGGTGAATTTTACCAAACATTTAAAGGAGAACTAACTCCTATCCTTCTCAACCCATATCAAAAAATACAGGAAGAGGGAAGACTCCCAAACTCTTTCTATGAGGTCAATATTATTCTAATCCCAAAACCAGGACAAGACACAACTAAGAAGGAAAAGTATAGGCCAATGTCTCTGATGAACATAGATGCTAAGATTCTCAGCAAATATTGGCCAACTGGATTCAGCAGTATATTACAAAGATCATACACCATGATCAAGTGGGTTTCATCCCAGGGATGCAAGGATGGTATAACATTCGTAAATCAATAAATGTAATACACCACATCAACAAATTGAAAGACAAGAACCACACGATCATATCAAAAGATGCTGAAAAAGCATTTGATAAAGTACAGCAAACATTTATGATAAAAACACTCAGCAAAATGGGAATTGAGGGAGCATACCTCAACATCATAAAGGCCATCTATGAGAAATCTGAAGACAATATCATACTTAACGGACAAAAACTAAAAACTTTCCCCCTAAGATCAGGAACAAGACTAGGCTGTCCACTTTCTCCACTTCTGTTCAACATTGTTTTGGAACTTCTATCCATAGAACAAATTTTTAAAAATTTATATGGAGCCAAAAATGACCCCAAATAGTTACAGCAATCCTAAGAAAGAACAAAGTAGGAGGCATCACAATACTGGATATCAAACTATATTACAAAGTCATAGTAATCAAAACATTCTGGTACAGATACAAGAACAGACAAACAGATCAATGGAACAGAATTGAGAGTCCAGAAATAAATCCAGGACTTTATGGGTAACTAATATTTGACAAATGGGAAAGGAACATAAAATGGAATGCAAATAGCCTTTTCAACAAGTTGTGATGAGAGAATTGGACAGGAACATGCAAAAAAATGAAACTAGACCACCAACGTATACCATACATCAAAATAAACTCAAGACGGATAAAAGACTTAAGCATAATCCCTGCTACCATGAAAGTCCTAGAGGAAAACATAGGCAGAACTATAGCAGATATCCCATGCAGCAATAGTTTCACTGATAGCTCACCCAGAGCAAGGGAAATAAAGAAACAAACAAATAAATGGGACTACATCAAACTGAAAAGCTTCTGCTCAGCTAAAGAAAACATCAGCAAAATAAAAAGAGAACCAACCATATGGGAAAACATATTTGCCAATGACACCTCAGATAAGGGTTTGATCTCCAAGACATATAAAGAACTTACGTGACTCAACACCAGGGAGACAAACAACCCAATTGAAACATGGGCAAAGGACCTGAACAGACATTTCTCTGAGGAGGATATACTACAAAGTGCTCATAGGCATATAAATGAATGCTCAACATCACTAGCTACCATCAGAGAGGTGCAGATTAAAACCACAATGAGACACCACCTCACACCTCAGAATGGCCATCGTCAACACATCAGCAAACAAATGCTGGTGAGGGTGTGGAGAAAAGGGAACCCTAGTACACTGGTGGTGGGAATGCAGACTGGTACAGACACTATGGAAAACAGTATGGAATTTCCTCAAAAAATGAAAAATAGAACTGCCCAGCAATTCCACTGCTAGGATTATACCCAAAGAATCCTGAAACCATTCCCGAAGAACCTATGCACCCCTATGTTCATAGAAGCGCTATTTACAATAGCCAAGTGCTGGAAGCAGCTTAAGTGCCCATCAGTGGATGAATGGATCAAAAACTTTGGTACATTTACACAATGGAGTACTACGCAGAGAGGGAAAGAAGGGAACTCCTACCATTTGTGATAGTATGGATGGATCTGGAGAGTATCATGTTTAGTGAAATAAGTCAGGCAGCAAAAAACAAATACCATATAATCTCACTTAATACAGGATACTGACAGGTGAGCAGAATGAAATCAGAGACATGGGGAAAAAAGAAGCAGAATGACAGTGACTAGAGGGGAGGGGGGCAGTAGGGTTAGGGCTTAGTGAAGGAGCCAATGTGAAAGACCCAAGGACATGGACAATGAGGTGGGGATTGACTGTGGGAAAGGATGGGCAGGGTGGGGCAGCGGAGAGCAATGGGGGGAAAATGAAACACTTGTATTACAACAATAAAAAGATAAAATTAAACTAAAAAAATAATTAAAAAATAAAATATAACTGTAGAATTTTAATAAAAAAGAAAAAGTGGTGCCTGGACTCCCAGTCAAGATGGCAGAGTATGTGAAGACAGTACTTGCCTCCTCCCACAGCCTTGTTCAAATTACAACTAGCCCTGGACAATGACTCTAAGTCTAATACTGTTGGAGAATTTTGAGCTCTGTATAACCATAACTGGTTGTCTAGTGATTTAACACCTGGCTGTGACTACTCACTTTTTAAGGATGGTATTATAACCTATATGGGGAAATGAGAAAAACAAACAAGGAGGATGAAAGCTAACTGCATTGAACAAACAGTAGACAAGTGACATCAAATGCTTTTGGCTAAAGACACTGCTGTACCTTACTGGAGAATCTTTTGATGACTACAGTGATGATGTATGTGGAGTTGCTGTTAATGTTAGAGCTAAAGGTGATAAAATAGCATATGGACTACTGAATGTGAAAACAGAAGCTTTACACATATAAGGAGAGTTTACAAGGAAAGGTTGGAACTTCCTTCAAAAAAAGTGATTGGTTATCAGTCCTATGTAGACATAGCCACTAAAAGCACCTCCATTACTAAAAATAAGTTTGTGGTTTTAGAAGAAACCTTCTGAGTATTATCATAGGAGACAGAATGAAACACTTGAAATTTGGGAACTGAACCAAAGCTTCTTCAAAAGTAGAGTGGACTGCATTTAAGTTTGATTTCTAACTAAATGTTGCTAAGATATAAGAGGCCACATTAGTCTTGGCTTGTACTTCTATGTTCATCTTTTTCTTAAACTCTGGTTACAGTGTCCACTTATCCCAGTCAAAGAATTACAGTACACATTGTCCTCAAAATCCATAAATGTGTTTCTGGTAAATTCTGTAATAGCTTAGAAAAATTAACATTACATACATATTTTACCCATTCATAATATTAAGAAAGAACTTGTACTTCTTTAAAAAATTTGTTTAAATCTTCAACTGAGGATATGTTTTTATTTATTTTAGAGAGAGAAGAGAGAAATAAACACCAATGTGAGACAGAACCATTGGTTGTCTCCCGTATACTTCCCAACCAGGGATCAAACCTTTAACCTATGGTCGAAATGTGCCCTGACCAAGAATCAAACCTGCAACCTGTTGGTGTATGGAATGATTCTCCAACCAAATAAGCCACCGGGCCAGGGCAGAACTTGCATTTCTACATCTTAGAAAAGTGTAAACAAAAGAATATATGTATATACTTGAGAAAATGAATATTAAAGTATAGTGGGCCTTGGAGGATGTTAGACCAGTAAGAAAAGATATGAGGAACCAACAAATAGGGCATGGAATGAACAGCTGAATACCAGTGAGATCTGAAGACTACATTTTAACAAAACCAATATTAGAACTTAGAGAGAGGGGCATAAATCCACACATGTACACAAAATTTAATCAAATTCAATATTGATAAACAGAGCAACTAGCCAAAATTCAGCTATGATAATCTAATGGTCCAAATCCTATAATTTTTACAATATTAAAATATTATGTGCTGAAATTGGCATAAAGAAGAACTTTGGCTTTTACAGTTACAAAGTACATGGAAAGTAGAACTCATGGAATTTAAAACAAAAAAATTTTATTTTATTGTTGTTCAATTACAGTTGTCCCAATTTCCCCACATTGCTCTCCCTTGCCCCATGAGAACGTACTTCATGAGAAGACAATGCCCCATCCTCAGGCCTACACTGGCAGGGACACAATCTCTAAAACAATAACAAATGGAAAATTTCATCATTGCCAAAAGCTATGAAGGAGCGAAACATGGGAACTATGAAAGCCCTTGATAAGATATTTGACCAAATCATATAGATAATAAAAGATTTTTTAATGAGGAGATATTTGACTTGAGAGTCTTATAAATAAGAGATTAATAAGGAAAAAAAGATGGTTATTTTATGCAGAGGAGTGAGAAATACATAAAAGTTGTGAGGATAAAAGATCAGTGAGTCTAGAGCACAGGATAAGGAAAATCAGTTTTATGCCTATCATCATTTATAATAAGTATGTGTAGCAAGGAAGATAGTGTTCTTCCATATAAAGTATTGTCCATATAAAGAAGAGCACCACTCTTAACAGCAGCATTTTCTGTTTGTTCCCATTGCCCATAACATAATTAAAAAATTAAAAAAAAAAAACTAACAGAAGGCTTCCATCTTATCTGCTCTCCAAATGTGCCATTTTCCTTCAGTCAACAGACTAGCAAATAGCCATATAGTACATTGTACAAGTTTTCATAACAGTTGCTTTTGCTTAGGGAAACAGCAGGAATGTAATCCATTTTGTTTGTGCTGACTTTCTAGACACTAGATGCTGCCTTTAAAATCTAATTTTCTCAGCATTCTGTTAACATTTTTAGTATAGTTTTCATTATTGAACTAAATTGCATTTCTGTAATTCTAGCAAAACAACAGTCCAAACAAAGAATATTTACCATCTAAAAATATTGGGTTGGCCAAAAAGTTTTTTTTTTTTTTTCTGTACAATGGCTCTAGTAGCACTTACTTATCTTTAACTTCATTTGAAACAATTTTGTTAGATCATATTGCGACAGCTGTCATATCAGCATGCACTTGAAAAACATCAAAATTGGTGAATTTTTGTGCAGTCATTTTAATATTGAAGATGGAAGAAGAGACACAACATTTTTGAGGTATTATGATTTATTATTTAAAGAAAGGTAAAAACATGACTGAAATGCATGTAAAAGATTTGTGCAATGTATGGAAAAGGTGCTGTTTGTGAAGTTTCTTGGTACTACTAACATTTTGGCCAAATAATTCTTTGCTGTGGGGCTGTCTTATGCATTGGAAGACATTTAAAAGCACCCCTGGCCTCTACTCACTACAAGTCAATAGCAAGGGATAGATAGTTGACATACTCAAAATAGCCAAATCAATAAAGTTAGTGGTGAAAATGAAAAACATGTCTTTTATTTTACAGAAAATACTAAATGAACTTTTTGAGCAACCTATTATTAATATCAATTATTTATAATGCCCTCAGGTATTTTAACTCTAATGAATATTTAAAAAATAGCTTTATTCTGAACGTGGATAACTTACTTGCTCTGTGTCAGATCAACTACAATGAGATCTTTCTCCAGAAGTACTACAACTGCATAGGGTTCTTGAAACTCTACAAGTTAAAAAAAAAAAAAAAAGTTTCATACTTCACATTTGAAAAATATCACCAAACTTACATTTTCTTTATCTGCTGTACAAATGTTATTTAAATAATTTGAGAAGACCAAAATATGAGCCAAAGTAAGAAGTGTCAAGAGCATTTTAAAAGAAATGTATTATATTTCTCAAACTTAATGTTTATGACCATTACAGGGTACAAGGTAAAATAAGATGTTGTATAGCACAGGATTAAAAATACATAAAATATTAATGAGGTGGTAATGGTAGATTATTTGAGGAGGGTCTGTCATCTTCATCTAAAAAACACTTATTCTTCCATGCCTTCCATTTTAGATTTAATTTCATGTCTACAAGAAAATATATTAAGGAAAGAGTTTTGCTTCTCTGATATCTGATACATATATATCTCCCTATGAGAGCAATACTCATACTAAAAATTTTACTTTCAATTTGTGTGATTTAACATGTATTTAAAGATTGCCTACAATACGCCCAATGGCACACACCTCAAAAAAGCAGAGAGTCTAAGAATAGTCTAGATTTTCAAGTTCTTAAAATTCAACTCTCCCTTTCTCCTTTTATTTCTTCAATGTGTCCCAAAGACTTTGTAGGAACAAAGGCAATATGGAGAATAAGATGAGCAAGGTCCATGTTCTCAATGGGGTACATTCTAGGAATGTATTAAAACCATGAACAAGTAAATCACCAAGATTAATTCTGAAAGTAATGTGAGCTATGAAAATATGACATTATGGTATAAGAATGACTTGTGGTTGATGTGGGAGTGCTAATTTAGTTGTAATGGTTAGGGATGACATTAGTTATTTATTATAAATAAAAAACAATAAGGGAAAGCCCAAATGAAAATGTTATTCTCAATGTAAAGAAAAGGTATTTACAAAAACATTTCACATACATGACATTTGATCTCAGCTATAGCAGGTATTACTATGTTCCTATTTTATATGGTATATTGAGGTCCGAAAAGGTTACAAGACTGGCAGAAGTTTACAAAACCAGTGCCAGAGCTGCAATTTTAACCCCGAGTTTTTGACTCTAAATTCTATCTTGCTTTCATTATACCAGCAGTTTCTACTAGCCATATTAAGAGGTATTTCATCATAAATTCAACAATCACTTGGCAGAATTTTTGTTCACAGTATTAGTCGTGCATGGGAAACTGGAACAGATGGCTTTCAGAGTCCTTAAGTCCTGAGAAGCTATAGAACCTATTCAGAGATCACATGCTATGAGAGAAAAACTAAAATCAAAAACCCCAAAATTCAGAAGAAGCATGCCATTGTTTGGGTACATATCTATGTGACAGTATCCAGTCACATTGTTTGCTACTCAAAATGTTCTCAAAATAAGGATCTTTCCTTTTCTTCCCTATATCTTGAAGCTATTTTTCAACATTATTTCAATACTTCTCAGTTGCTTTAGTTTGTTTTATTTTTCTGTTGAAAAATATTGAGGTTTTATACTACTGGTTTCCTCTTTTTCTTCTCTCCCTCTTCAGAGATATCATTTGTTGGTAAGCATTGATTATTTGGGGAAACTACATAAGAAATTTAATAATAGTGGCTGCTTCTAGGGCAGAGAGAAAGTTTTTATTATATACTGTTGTGTATTGTAGGTACTTTTTTTGGCATTTTTGTATATTATTTTAATTAAAGTTAGTTAATAAAGTAAATTTTACTGAGTAAAGTTAAACTATTTCTCTTACTCCCTGACAAATACAAAGCTCTATTCTCATGGCTACTTCCCTGAAAAAACAAATATATGTGGCTTAGAAGTGATTAGATGTGTTTACAATACATTTATAATTTATTTAACATTTCTAGAAACTGTCCTAACATTTCTACTGATGTACAGAAATTTACACATAAACACACACATAGTGTTGGACCTTTACAACCACACATTTTGAGTTTTTATTACTGGCATACCCATCTTTCTCTAGGTTCATTAACTGAAGAAATTTTTAAAAACTCAGTTTTCAGTTCCCTGTTAGTTCTTTCTTCCTTAGTGTCATTATCTAATTCCACAGAACATGTATATTCTGATGTTCACAAATAAATATCAGAAACTATTCCTTCTCTTTTTCTGTTCTCTAAACAACTCCAAATCAGACTTATCTTTTTCTCCTTCAAAAAAACTTATTACTGCATATGAAATCACTGTTCCTAAAACATACTGTCTTTGACTCAACTATCATGTCACTCTTATTCCAATTTTTAAACAAATTCAGTGAGTTTTCCTCTTTTCATTCCTATGGTAGTGTTCTATTTCAGATCTTGACTTTAATTTTTTAAGTATATTTTATTGATTATGCTATTACAGTTGTACTACTTTTTCCCTTTGCCCTACTCCACCTAGTATTCCCCATCCCTCCAGCAATCCCATCCTTAGTTCATCATGTCCATGGGTCATGTATATAAGTTCTTTGGCTTCTCCATTTTTCATCCTATTCTTAACGTCCCCCTGTCTATTTTGTACCTACCAATTATGCTTCTTATTCCCTGCACCTTTTCCCCCATTATTCCCCTTCCCCCTCCCAGCTGATAACCCTCTAAATGATTTCCATATCTATGATTCTATTCCTGTTTATTGTTTTCTTAGTTTGTTTTTTAAGTTCAGTTGTTGATAGTTGTGAGTTTGTTGTCACTTTAATGTTCATAGGTTTTGATCTTCTTTTCTTAAATAAGTCCCTTTAACATTTCACATAATAGGGGCTTGATGATGATGAACTTCTTTAGCTTTACCTTGTCTGGGAAGTTCCTTATTTGCCCTTCCATTCTAAATGACAGCTTTGATGGATTGAGTGATCTTGAGTGCAGGTCCTTGCTTTTCATCATTTTGCATACTTCTTGCTGGTCCCTTCTTGCTTTCTTTTGAGAAATCAACTGATAGGCTTAGGAACTCCTTGTAGGCAACTCTGCTTTTTTCTTGCTGCTTTTAAGATTCTCCCTTTATCTTTAGCTTATGGAATTTTGAGTGTGTCTTGGTATGGTCTCTTTTGGACCTAACTTTTTTGGGACTCTCTGTGCTTCCTGGACTTGTATGTCTATAAGTTTTCAATTTCTTGCTCTTCCTCTTTTCCTTATGGCATCCCTATGATTTGGGTGTTGGCATGTTTGGAGTTGTCTTATTCTCTCCTCACTTTTTCTGAATTTGTGTTTCTTAATTCTGTTTTGGTTGAATGTTGATTCTCCTTTATGTACCAAATCATTGAGTTGAACCCTGGCTTCCTTCCCCTCATTGTTGGTTTGCTGTATATTATTCTTTATTTCACTTTATGTAAACTTTATTTCTTCCTTTGTTTTTCTTCCATATGCTATGGGTACTCTGATCATCCTTATTACCAGTGTTTTGATCTGATAGATTGGGTATCTCCATTTTGTTTAGTTCTTTATCTGGAGTTTTGATCTGTTCTTTCATTTGGGTCATATTTCTTTATTCAATTTGGCAGCCTCCTTGCGTTTATTTCTCTGTATTAGGTAGAGCTGCTCTGACTCCCTATCTTGGCACACCTGTTACTTATAAGGGGTAAAGTCTTAGATATTCATCAATGTGGGGCAACCAGTTTCACCACTTTGTGGCACTGCATCTAGGGGAGGGGTCAGAAAGGAAATAATGCCACATGCTTGGCATTCACCCCTTTTCCAGTCTCTTCACCCATTTTCCATATGTGATTGGAACCCCTGTAGCTGTTTGGAACTAGCCCCTGGTAATAGTTCCCAGAGTCAGTGTGTTTGCATGTGTTCTACAACTGTGGGAGCTCTCTAAAGGGGCTCTCCTGAGAGATGGGAAATTTCTTCTACTGCTTCAATCCCCACTGGGAAATAAAGCCAAAAGTTATGAGGCTTTATTTTCCTGGCGCTGGAACCCTGGGCTGTGTGATCTAGCCTAGGGCTGGGATCACTCCCCAGGTGCCCCTTCTGGCTTTAGTCTGAGACCCATGAATGTGGGACCACCTGTTCTATTGTGCATGGCTATTGCCTTGCTGCCATCACCTTGCTGCCACTACACTGGGGCCTTTCCACTCTGGCTCCCCATCTCCGCTCCTCCTACCTGTCTTGACGAATATTTCTTCTTTGAATCCTTGGTTTTCAGACTTCCAGACAGTTTGACTTCTCTGGAAGTTCTTGCTTTTTGTTTTGAGGTTAGTGTGATTCTTCCAGTTTTTCGAGGAGGCAAAGGGTGTCTACCTATGTCTCCATCTTGGCTGGAAGTTCAGACCTTGACCATTTTATATCACATTATCACAAAAGCCTCCTAGTTGGAATTTTGAATTTTTTAGATTTCAGTGTCTCTTTTTCTCTGTTCACATCCACACTCCTGTTGGACAAATCTTACTAAAACATTGCTTTCTTCTTACTATTTCCTCAGAATTCCTCTGTAGCTCCCTATTTCCAAATACCTTCAAAAGGCTTTCAATTTTTCTCTGAATTGAACTCACACTAACAAACCTCACAATTTCTAAAACCTTTACTTAATATCCTTTTTCAAGGCTCAAGTAATTCTTAAAAGCCTATCTAAATACCTCTTTTGCATAAAGCACTGCATGAATATTTTAGTCATTGACTATTTAGTACATTTAAAAAACTCAGTACTTAAGCTGTATTATTTTTAAAAAGTCATAGTAATCTCCCTCATCTGAATAGAGTTTATATAATTTGACCTCAGGGGTCAGTTTCATATTTCATCTGTATTCTCAACAAATTCTTATAGTATCCAGGCTTAGAAGTATCCAATAAATATTTGTTGATTAACAACACAGGTCAGTAATCAGTTCCCAGGAAGTCTAGAAATAAAGTGCCACGTTGAATGTTATCTCTTTTCAAATTAACCTATCTTTTATTTATTTTTTATTTTTTATTTATTTTTAATTTTATTTATTTTGAGAGGGAGGGGAAGGGAGAGAGGAAGACAGATATCAATGTATGGTTGCCTTTCACCTACCTCCAGCCACAGACCTGGCTGGAGACCTGGCTTGCAACCTGGTTATGTGCCCTGGCTGGGGAATCGAACCAGCAGCCTTTGGGTTCGAAGGCCAGCGCCTTATCCACTGTGCCACCAGCCAGGGCCTAAATGTTTGTATTTCATTGTTAAAAGATTTCATTATCATTAGATTCCATTATACAATTTGCATATAGCTTTTATGTTAAAAAAAAAAAAAAGTCTTTATATTTGGGATAAAAATATATAAGCATCTCTCCTCCTAGAGACCCCTCTGAACAATTATTCTCAAAACTGAAATAAATCACTAACCACACATCAGCAATCCCAGAATAATCAGAGGTGCTGCAGTTGCATTTGAAGCAAAGCCAGATGTGAAACAGATGCAGCACCACCAGAGTTACAGATCACTGATATTAGGTAAGTGCTTTAACTTTGATTAGCATTGGAATGGAATGGGTGGAGCTGGTCTAGGAGAGGCTATTTGGAGACCTCAGTTTCCTTGGGTGGTTTCACCCTGGACCCCTATAGGACCCTCCCAGCTCAGCTTCCACCATCCTTATCAAAGTTTAAAGCACTTACCTGATATTGAACCTGAAACTCCAGCATTGCTGCACTACATCTGTTTTACTTCTGGTTCGAGCCAAGTAGGAACAGTTGCAGAACCTGCTCCAGCACCTGTAGCTCACAGTAGGTGTCAGCTGCCAAAACTAAAAATATTATGCTTAATTTTGTTAGGAACTTATTTCAAAAATGATTTTTTTAACATTAATAGTTTTATTTTTAGTGACTTACCATTTGGATAGGGCGTTTCACATAAAGTTAGAAATTCAACAATAGGATGATCCATTTCAAGTACTGTAATTGCTTTTCCATGCATAATGGTTAAACTTGGTCTTCTGCAAGCTTTGTCATAGGACAGTCCACCAGAAAATATTATAAATGGTTCACTATATAAGAAAAAAAGTTAATAAGATTGTGCAGTTCTTTAAGATAACACAATGTCACAGGACTGAGACAAATAAAGAACAGACTTGGTGGAGTTTATACCATGTAATTACAAAGGAGACAAAAATCTTTCCTGACCCAAAATACCTCACACAACAATTTACTATTCTACTATTCCCTTTTTTTCTGGATGTATATCCTCACCATTAAAATTATTAATGAATATGTCTTAAGGTGTTGAGGTAGCAAGGAGGGAAAGATAGTGAGTTTGGAGGGAGGTAGAGATGCTCACTGACTACAAAAGGCACCACATACACTATTGATTGGCTCCCACATATTCAATTGCTACCATTAGAATATGGGCTATGTTAGTTTATCGTATTAACCAATTGGCATGTGGGGCCCCATATCCCTGAAAGAAAAAAAAAGCAAGTTTCAATATGAAATAAAATGTGATAATGGCAAACGCAGAGTGGTGAAAGGTAACATATAATAGCTTCTATGGGAAAAGGGTTATGATAAAAAGATGGAGAAAACTAATTTGTAAATAAAAAATAGTTCACCTAAACTAAATGTGATCTTATTCTTAATTTTACTTAGTGCCAGCCAGTTCTGTTTAGCCTGTAAAATTAACTTGAAACAATTTTTAAATTCTCTTTTAGTTGCAAAATACAATTAGAAAATAGAATGGGACTAAGATAACTGCAAGACATCATGACTATTAAAGAAGTATGAATCAGCTTCCTAATTTTTCACTTTTGTTTCTCAAATTAATATCTTTATCTCTAGTCTATGTGATGATAAAAGTATTTTAATAAATACCATACTGCAAATGCTCTTCTCCAAAAATTTTTAAAGAACTAGAACTTTTACTGTACTAAATTCTTTGAGAAGATGTACTTCTCTAAATAATTCATTTCCATCATTTTGTTAAACTGAAGTATCTACTCATTTCTAGAAATCACTCTATAATATTCCCCTTCTCTTCCATTTGGGGCATTTGCTAATTTTATGCTGGCTATATAGCAAAACAAAACAAAAAAACATTTAATAAAAGTTGCCATCAATACCTATATATAAAATGCCTATACTAAATTTTATTTATAATTCTGTTAATATTTTGACAAACGTTTGAGTTGTAAGCTACCTAAGCAAAAAATGCTCTCATTTATTTTCCTTAAGTCCTGTATCAGGTGACTTGAGTTAATCTTTCCCCAGTAACTTGACATAAATTACTAACCTCCTAATGGTGGTATCAAGAAACATTTTTGTTTTTTCTATAAACTATAAGATTAAGATTTATCCAAGGGGAGCAAAAAGGGGATGGATGTAATACAACAACAATTAAATTAAATTAAAAAAAAAGAAATTTATCCAGATTTAAAAATCATTTCTAATGAAACAAGCATGGGCTTTTGTACATTTGTTAGTTATCTTGTTTCATAATAGGGGTTATAACTTGGGAGAACATAATATATTTTCATACATACTAACCTTAATATCTGCTCCAAATATTAAGGCCATAACTATTTTTTCAATGTAAAAGTGAGTGAATTTACTCTCATCTCTAGTACTAACCTAAACATATATAAGAAGCAATTTACTTTTTTTGATAAGCACATTGAAAAATATGTCCTTTCTAATATTGAAAGAGAACAAATCTTTTTTGCTCTCATGACTGCATAAGAAAACACTGTGTGTAAACTTAATTATACATGTACCTACTTATAAATGACTGAATGATTAAATAAAATGTTACTCAAGAAAATGCTCAGGGAACCACTCATAGATAATTGCATTACATATTTAATTATCACAGTATATCCTCATAAGTATTGTCCTCATTTTATTAATGAGGTTAAATAACAACTAAGTAGATAACCCAAAAGAAAGTTGACAAAGTCTATTCTCCTAAACTGTGGTCTATGCTATCTGTAGTAATAAATAGCTACAATTTACTGAGTGATTACCATACATATTGGTAATATATTGGTATATACTGTGCTATGTGTACATATAAAGTAAATTTCATGTAATCTTCAAAACCCCATAATCTTCAACCCTGATGGGAAAAGTATTATTAACCCCATTTTGTAGTTAAGGAGTCTGGGATTAATGCAGATTAGATAACTTGTTTGGCGTCAAATAGCTAATAAGTGGCTGGGCAAAGATTCAGAGCCAGACTCCAAAATGTTTTTCATTTCTAGTATAATTTTTCTCAAACTGTGGACTACAGCTTAACAGATGTTTTGCAAAAATAAAAACATTTTAAATAATGTGATACTTGCAAACTATATCTCCTCTTTGAAATTTTATAATTTATACCATATATTAAACATTCTGAGAAATAATAAACAATTCAATTTAGTTTTATTTAAGCCAGAATTTCTCAGACTTCTCAAATTTATTTGATTACACTTTTTTTCCATGAATACAATTAGTAATTAAAAGGAAACAATTTGGTAAATGCTGTACCATAAAAACTGTCTTCTTTATTCCTTAATGCAAATGTATCTTAGGATACATATCAGGTGGATTATAAAAGAAATAAATAACCATATAATTTATAGTTTACCATATAAGGGAAACATTAATAAAATTATCAACACACATAACTTGGATAACTCTCAAAGGCATTAAGTTGGTGAAAGAAGCTAGTCTCATAAGGTTACATAAATAACTGCATTTATATGATATCTCAAAAAGCTAAAACCAGTGATAGAGAACAGATCAGTGGTCACCATAGGTTAGGAGTCAGGGCAAGGTTTGACTAAGGGATAGCATGAGATAGTTTTGGGAATGTGGAAATGCTCTATGTTCTTACTGTGAAAGCCTATTTAACTTTATTTTATTAAATGGGTGAAACAATAAAGAAAAAAGCATTAACATTTTGTCTCAAATGAAGGCAACAGAATTAAAAAATAAATTGTGTAACATAATATTTATTAAATAACATTTAACTATTTAATATATTCCAGGTATTACATAAAGAACTTGACTTGCATTTTATTATTTTTTAAAGATTTTATTCATTATTTTTAAAGGGCAGGGGAGGGGAAGAAAGGGAGGGAAACATCAATGTATGGTTGGTTGCCTTTCACCTGCCTCCAGCTATGGACCTGGCTGGAGACCTGGCTGGAGACCTGGTTGTGTGTGCCCTGGCTGGGAATCAAACCAGCGACTTCTGGGTTCCCAGGCCGGTGCCTTATCCACTGTGCTACCAGCAAGGGTGCATTTTATTATTTAATCCTTATGATATCCCAATGAGAGAACTACTATTATTATTCTGACTTAATATATATGTGTACTCTGGAGAACTTAGTAACTACATATGATGTCTATCAGTAGATGGCCTTAATAGGAGTGGATTAAAACAGTAGCAGAAAGTAATTTTTATTTAACCAGTGGGAACCTGATAATAGTAATGATAGCAGGTAGAGGGATCAATATTCCTAATTTTGAAGAGGATAAAATTATTATGCCTAAAGGTCACTGTGCCTGGAGTGCCAATAGACAAAAGGATGATTGGGGACCAAGGTTGCTCATCCCTAGAAATGCAAATCAAGTCTGTGAATGGCTGCTTAGATAAAATAGAGCAGAAAATACACCTCTTAACGTCAGCTACATATGTAGTCCTTTAAAATAGGTGGTTATAGAATAGCCATAGGCATGTAAAGAACAGTGTAGGAAATGGAGTAGCCAAAGAACTTATACACATAACCTATAGACAGGAATAATGGTGTAGGGAATCTCTGAGGGAGTGTGAAATGCTGGGTGGAGGGGAGCAAAGAGGAAAAATCAGGACAACTGTAAAAGTATAATCAATAAAATATAAATTTTAAAAAAGGTCCTATTTCTGTAGTATAAATAGTAGAGACCTTTTTGAAGTTCCTGCTCTTGTAGACATCCCAGTTTTTGATTTCACAAAGTTTCTATACTATATTAGAAAGGAGTGGACATATAGCTAGTAATTTCCACTTCTACACTATGGCCCATTTTGCTGTTGCAATACTTTTTAGGGCACTTAACTTCAGTGCTCCTCTACTTTTTAGTCTCCTTTTCCAATATAGTAGTAATTACAAAAAATCGACACAATGTACTCAAGTATACAGTAAAGGGGGTGATAGTAATTATGATTAATAATATGTATGTAATCACATTAGAAATCTGATGAATTACTTCTACACAAAGTTGGATTAACATTATTATAACAAATCATTAAGTTAGGAGTTTTTATAATTTTAATAATGTGATGTTTATGATGATGACAATAGTGATTTTTTATTAAGAAATCCACCATATGCCATTCATAAAATGTGTAACATTATAAACTTTATGCATAACTTCATTAGTCCTCACAAACATCAAAGTGAATAAATTAAAATTTAAAAGAAGTAATTAAAAACTTCAAAGTCATCCCTGGCTGGTGTGTCTCAGTGGATTAATCATCAGTCTGTGAATCAATACGTAATGGGTTCAATTCCTAGTTGGGGCACATGCCTGGGTATCCAGTTGTGCACATGTGAGGGGCAACTGATCAATGTTTCTCTCACACATTATTTATCTCCCTCATTTTCTCCCTCCTTTCCCCTCTCACTAAAAATAAATAAAAATAAAATCTTTTTAAAAAATCAAGGACACATAGATAGATGTCTTACTTTATAAGCCAATAGTTGTAATCATTACTTTACACTACCTTGATTTCAAGTTTTGATTCCTGAAATATCTTCTCTCCACCTTCACCCTTTTATTCCCTTTGCCTGTCATTGTCTCATCATCCCTTTAGTACTTTCTACTATCTCAAGCATCTAAAAAGGAAAACCAAGATGAAACTCACTGATTTCTCTCTTCACTGTTTCTCCACTCTTGACTGATTTCAGGTGCCCTTTTGCTGTGCTCTCATAGCACATTGCTATACGAGCACATCACAATTTATACAGAAACTACAAGTTTGTGGCCTTACTCTGCTAGTAGACAATAACATTCAAAATTAGGCAGTATTCTTTCATTTTAGTATACAAAACAAATTATACATATATATACACACACACATATATATATATATGTATACACATATATATACACACATATATATACACATACACATATATATATACAAATTTTATATGTATAAATAAACTATACTGTATATTCATAATAATTAGTTAAATTAACCATAACTTTATACTATTTTTACAATAGCAGGCATAAACAAACATTAAATATATCTATGATATGAAGAAAGCATTCTAGTGTGAGCATATTAGTAATACAAGGTAGGATTATCTAATTTAGAGTAAAAGTAAAATTAAAGTTTAATCAAGATCTGGAATTATGGTACTTTTGGGTGACTACATTGCCACTAATTATTACAAGCAAAAAAAAATATTGTTGATATACAGGATATAATACAGGCTAGAATTTTATTAAAATTTTTTTCTTTAATTTTCTTTTTTAAGTATATTTTATTAATTATGCTATTACAGTTGTCCCAGTTTTACCTAATTTGCCCTGCACTGTATGGTACCCCCTTCCCTCCCTCCAGCAATACCCCCACCCTTAGTTCATGTCCACATGTTATGCATGTAAGTTCTTTGGCTTCTTCATTTCCTTTACTATTCTTAACATCCCCCTATTTTGTACCTATAAATTGTTTCTTAATCCCTATACCTTTTCTTCCATTCTCCCTCTTCCCTCCCCCTGCTGAAAACCCTCCAAGTGATCTCCATATCTGATTCTGTTCCTGTTCTAGTTGCCTAGTTTTTTATTTTTTAGATTCTATTGTTGGTAGGTGTGACTTTGTTGCCATTTTAATGTTCATAGTTTTGACCCTCTTTTTCTTAAATAGGTACCTTTAATATTTCATATAATAAGGGCCTGGTGATGATGAACTCTTTTAGCTTTGCCTTGTTTGGGAAGCATTTTATCTGCCCTTCCATTCTAAATGATAGCTTTGCTCAATAGAGTAATCTTGGTTGTAAGTCCTTGCTTTTTAAAACTTTGAATACTTCTTGCCATGTCCCTTCTTGCCTTCTTTTGAGAAATCAACTGATAGTCTTATAGGAACTCCTTGTTAAGTAACTCTCTGCTTTTCTCTCCTTAACTTTAGCCTATGGCATTTTAATGTGTCTTAGTATGTTCCTCTTTTTTTTTTTTTTTTTGAGATTTTATTTCATTATTTTTTAGAAAGAGGGGGAGAGAGGCAGAGAGGAAGAGACACATCAATGTATGGTTGCGTTTCACCTGCCTCCAGCCACAGACCTGACTGGAGACCTGGTTTGCAACCTGGTTATGGGCCCTGGCTGGGGAATCGAACCTGTGACCTTTGGGTTCTCAGGCCGGCGCCTTATCCACTGTGCTACCAGCCAGGGCTAGTATGTTCCTCTTTAAGTCTAACTTGTCTGAGATTCTCTGTGCTTCCTGGACTTCTATGTTCATTTCCTTCACTAAATTAGGGAAGTTTTCATTCATTAGTTTTTCAAGTAAGTTTTCAATTTCTTGCTCTTCCTCTTCTTCTGGCATCCCTATAATTTGGATGTTGGCACTTTGGGAAATGTCCCAGAGTTTTCTTATTATCTCTTCATTTCTTGAATTCTTGTTTCTTCATTCTGTTTTGGTTGAATATTTATTTCTCTGTTATGTTCCAAATCATTGATTTAAATCCAGCTTCCTTCCCTTTACTGTTGGTTCCCTGTGGGTTTTTCTTTATTTCACGTATTGTAACCTTCATTTCTTCCCTTATGCTTTTGTTATACTCAGTGAGTTCTCTGAGCATTCTTATCAACAGTGTTTCAAACTCTGCATCTCATAGGTTGGCTATCTCCATTTTGCTTAGTTGTTTTCTAGGATTTTGTTCAGTTCATTCATTTGGGCCATTTTTCTTGTCACCTCTATTTAGCAGACTCGGTTTGTTTCTGTGTATTAAGTAGAGCTGTTTTGTCTCTATCTTGGCACATCTGTTATGTTGTATGGGGCAGAGCCTTGGGTGATCGCCAGGGCAGGGCAACCCTGCTTCACCATTTTGTGGCTCTGTGTGTAGGAAGAGTTTGGAGGGAGACAATGCCACTGCCTGGCTACTGGAGGCTTACTCTTCACTTGCTTGGTTTCCAGTCACTTCACCCTCTTCCTGTATGCAACTGGAACCCTTCTAGCTGTTGCCTTGGTGGTGGTTCCCAAAGTGGGTGGGTTTGCATATGTTCTAGGACTGTGCAGACCCTTTTAAACAGACTCCTGAAAGAGTGACTTCTTCCACTACCCAAATCCCTACTTATTTTTAAGCCAGAAATTGTAAGACTTCATTTTCCTAGTGCTGGAACCCTGGGCTGCATAGTCTGGCCTGGAGCTGGGATCACTTGATCCCCAGGTATCTTTCCCAATTTTTATCCACCACATGTGAATGTGGTACCTCCCTTTCCACAGGCCACCACCAGCTCACTTCCACCACCTCGCTGCTGCCACACCACATTCTCTCTGCTCCAGTTCCCCATCTCTGCCCCTCCTATTCACCTGGATGAATATGGCTTCTTTAATCCTTGGTCCCCAGATTTCCACACAGTTCAATTTCCTGGCAGTTCTGGGGGATTTTTGTTTTGAAGTTAGTTGTGATTCTTCTTGTGCCTTTGTCTCCCTATACCTTATTCTTGACCAAAGGTTCTCTCTCTCTCTCTACATATATCTATCTATCTATCTATCTATATAAATAAAATTTTGTGTCAATATATATAACTTTATCTTTCAAACTAACCATAATCTTTTTCTTTTTTAAAAACACTGATCAATTATCTCTTGGATACACACCAACTGGTTCCAATCCACAACACTGTCACGTACCCTAACTGGAGATTGAACCTACAACCTTCTGGTGTATGCGACAGTGCTCCCACCAACTGAGCCATGTGGCTAGGAAAAACTAACTATAATCATTTCAATTTCATAATGTAAAACCTAAAGTACAAAAGACCTAGTTATGTATTTAATTCTTTCATGTATAATGCCATTAGGCAAATAGCTTTGCTTGATAATGCCAAAATGATGCTACTTGTAATGTGCATGGACAAAAAGACCTAAATTGTTAAAATTATGTGTGTGTGTGTGTAGTCATCTGAATATTCATAAAATTTTTAAATAACTTAGGTGTTATATGTAATATTCATAATGATCATCATGAATATGTTTCTTAAACAATAAGAAATCTGTTCTTGTTCATGTAAATGATTCAGCCAGATACTATAATCATGTAAAAATAAACAATATATGAACATTAAAAATTATCTGCCTTTCTTGTCTCTGTTAATTAGATGTTTTTTCATGTTCCCAAAGTAAAAATGCATACCTGTTTCTACAGGTCTTGTATTCTACTTTAAGAATTGGTTTACAGGATTCAGGTTTTCTTCCTTCTCTTTGACTTTTTCCTAAAGAAAGAAAAGGAATTTTATTAAATCTGCTTTGCATTCTACTCACCCATGAGAATTAAAAAGTTGGACTAAAAAATAATGTAATTATGTCTTTTATTAATAGGATAAACACATCTATGTAGCCTAATATTTTTATCAAATTTGTAAACACATATTGAATCCTAATATTAACCACTATCTAATCAATAGTTATATGTAAACTTATCAAATCTGTAGTTTTACATTCTTCATATATAAATATAGTCTCATGTAAGATTATTTTACTTAACTTTCAAGATAAAATAATTCTTGAATTGAAAACATACATATTTATGTACACAATGAAATGTATTATGAAAATCCACACTAGACTCAACATTTTACCTATAACACAAGCAAACCTCATTCATATGTAGATAAACATACTATTCAAAGCTTCTGCTAAACTATCAAAATCACTTCATTTTCATAAAGTTCATCAGACAATAAACACAGAAGGTATATTTCATGATTTTAAAAAGTAAATTTAATTTTGTTATATTTTCATATAACAAAAATAATAGTTTCTTGTAGGGGAAATGTTATGTTGTTTAGACTCCATAAAATTATAAGTAAAGAATCAAAAAGTATGAAATGTAAACAAAGGTATTTCTGCATCTAACATGCTTATCTTACTATTTATGCTTTTCCTTATATTGCCTCATTTTAATAAAATAGATGTATTCATATATTTTTTACATTCTAAAAATATAAAATATTTTTATATTTTTCATTGCCACAGTTGTTTATAGACAATGATACCTATTATAAATAGGTGTTATATATGTTTAAACATAAGCATATAAAATTAAATATTCAGGATAGGTTTAGAATGGTGCATCCAAATCAAAATAGGATATCAAAATAGTTGCATTTATGTTATTTAAATGGTAGGCTATCTGTATACAACATGTCTTATCTGTTCCATGGTATGCTTTCTAAAATTGCCTTTTCTTTCACCCCAGCTAAATAAGGAAGCAACCAACAATAAAATACTGGTCATAATCATTCTTATTGTTAAAAAAAACACAAAAGTATTTCTATCATACATAGAAAAGAGCTGCTGGCACTATATGCAATTTGTGATACCTTATGAAGAGACATCTGGCTCAGGTCTCACTCTGAACAGTGGTCTCAGGGGTGAGGAACAGCTGGATGGTGATTACTGGTTTTGGTAATGAATGGGGAAAGAGAGAACTGAAGGAAGTGAAAGAGATAGGAAAGAGCCCATCCTTTTCACAGTGATATCTTTTTTAGCCAGTGCTTCTCTAATAATTTCTGAGTCATGAATTAACCAAAACTGTATATCTATAATTGTTTATATATATGAAAGCAACTACTACTTTTCAATCAGTATTTAGCAGTATTATATACTTATTTTAATAGAAAAATTATCCAATTAATGTTTTACTTCAATTTTCAACTCTGAACTTAATATCTGGGTGAAGGATTTCTATTTTGATTACATTTGTCAGTAATTTAAATATGCTTAAATGTCATATTATATAAAATATCATAATCAAAAATTGCATTTATTGATACTCCTTAGGTTCAGAATAATTGTCAGGGTACTAAGAAATAGCTGACAATGCAGAAGCTTAAAAGTTACTAAATTAAACCAAACAAATATAAAAATGACAATATGAAGTACTATAGACAAATAAGAGACAGACATAAAGTATTGTAGAAGTTGAGAATAAAACTGTGGTTTCCTTATTATAATAGAAGACTTTCTAGTTCAACAACAACAACAAAAAAATACAAAACAAAACAAAACAAAACTTCCTAGAAGTTAGATTGAGCTTTCACAGATATAATTTGGGTAGGAGAAAATTTAAAAAGACATAAAGGCAGGCCCTGGCTGGTGGCATAGTGGATAAGGTGTCAGCCTGTGAACCCAAAGGTTGCTGGTTTGATTCCCCAGCCAGGGTACATAAACAGGTTGCAACCCAGGACTGCAGCCAAATCTATAGCTGGAGGCAGGTGAAAGGCAACCATACATTGATGTCTCTCTCCCTCTCTGTCCCTCTCTCCCTTCCCCTCTCTCTAGAAATAATGAAGTAAAATCTTAAAAAAAAAAACATAGAGGCAGAATGTGCCTACTTGTTGAGGGACTAATGGACAGTATAATTGCATATTTCTTCTTCAATCTTAACTGACTTAAAATATAATTGTATAAATAATTTGTATACAATTACAATGTGGAATATGTAATATATCTGACAATATTAACACAAAGGAGGTGGAAGGGAACAAATTATATTGGAACAAGAAAATCACAACAAATAGTAATGTGAATCCACAGGAACAAATAAAGAATCAAAAACAATAAGCAAAAAGGTTAATGTAGCAGATTCTATAAATATATATTTGATCTATTGTTCGTCAGCTTCTTTAAAAAGATATTTAAGTATATAAAGTAATAATTATATTTTTTAGTTTATAAAACATATGATACAACATGTCAGGAGAAGAAATAGAAGAGATGTGGCTTCTGCTTCTGTTTTCTTTCCCTAATGAGAACCCTACGGGAACCTTTCTTAGGGTTCTCCCTAATCTCCCCTGTGGTTGCTTGATAGAATTCATGGAAGAAAATGCTGCAAGACAGTGCATAGAATGTTGCCCCAGATGACTTCATACATTCACATTAGACCATACTTACCCTTTAGCAACTCATCAAAAAATATTTGCTAAATCTTTCTACTGGTATTAGTGGTTTCCAATGGTATTGGCCCTAGATAAGCAAAGGCTCAGATCTTGTCCCTCCCTGCAGGTAACTTTTTCTCCTATGATTTTAAATTAATCAATTGTCCTGCCACCTAATTTCTCTAATGAGTTCAATAGAAGTTATTAATTTATAGTTTCTCCAGCTTTTCATTATTGTATGATTGGTAATGATGCTCCTCACAGCTTTCTATATCTATGTGGAGATACAAAAAACTCTTATAAACATCACAAGGATTAAAGAAGAAATATCAAAAGAACTTTTAAAATACCTTGAATTAAATAATAATGAAAACAAAACTTATGAAAATTGGTGGGATGGAGCAAAAGCAGTGCTTAGAGGGAAATTTATAGCATTTAATTCATATATTACAAAAGAAGAAACATATCAATCATATAAGTTTCTACTTTAAAAAACTGGAAAAGGAAGAGCAAATTAAAGTAAGCAGAACAAAAAGGAAATAATAAGTGGTGGGATTGACTTTGGGGGGGATGGGTGGGTGGGGAGGGGGACAGAAGGGAGCAAAAAGGGGATGGATGTAATACGACAACAATAAAATTTAAAAAAAAAGAATAAGTGCAGAAATAAGTGAAATTTAAACAATAAATCAACAAAGAACATCAAGGAAACATAAACCTAATTCTTAGAAAAGTTCAATAAAGAACTAAGAAAAAAGAGAACACAAACGTCTAATAATAGAAATTTAAAAAGAAATTACTACAGATCGCATGCAAATAAAAAGGATAACTCTATGCACACAAATTTGATAATCTAGAAGAAATGAACTAATTCTTTAAAACACCATTTGCCACTACTAACACAAGAAGAGACAAACAATTTGAATAGGCCTATATCAATGAAAGAAATTGAATCAGAAAGCCAAGATAGTGGAGGAGTAAGTGGAGCTAAACCAATCTTCTCCCAAAACCAATCTAGAATTACAACTTAATTGAGGAAAAACCATCCAGAAAAACCAACAGAACACCAACTGGAGAGAAACCTTACAACCACAGACAGAACAAAAGAGGCCACTTCATTACAACATGACTGGTAGGAAGTACAGAGACACAAGCGGGCTGGCTGGGCTCCCACAGGTGGCAACTGAATGGGTGGAGAAACATATCAGCAGCAAGGTGTTCCACCAGAGAAGGGTGGGTTCTAAACCTCCAGCTAGACTTCACAGCCTCCAGCAACAAAGCTGAGAATAAAATAACATCCAGCTGTGGAAAGCAAAAAGCTGCCAAGTTTGGCCAGCTTGAAGGAGTCAGCTAAAGATACAGAGTTCTTAAATGGACCACACACAAAAATACATTGGCAACCACTTACCCTCGTCTCCAGCAAAGAGAGGGCAGAGTGGACTAGAGATGCTTAAGGAGAGTTTGGGATGCTGGCTTTGAGGAGAGAAATGAGGGAGCAGATGAATAGATCCCAGTGTTGACACATCCCCCATATAACAGGCAAACCACTATTCTCCAAGTGACAGCAGCCTAGGGGGAAGCAATAGCCCTGACCACAGGAATTAATCTGCCCTACCCAGTGGTGCCTAGGCCTGGGAACTGATCACAGATGGATCGGATTAGCAACTGAATTAATCTGACCCACCCAGCAGTGCTTAAGACTGACAGTTGATTATGGATTAACTGGACTAACAAATGAAGGAAAAAGACAAGACAGTAGGTCTTTGGTAGTCTACAACAGAATGACTAGGCCCAGACAGGGACACAAGCTGATGTCACCAGGGGTGGATCCAGAAACTAAAGAAAGTGCACCTCTACACCACAGGAGGTCACACCACAAAGACAGTCAAAGGAGACCAATCTAAGAAGCAGAAACAAACAAGAAGACTCAACAAAAATGGGAAGACAAAGAAACAATCCTCCATAAAAAGGAAGAATCTACAGAAGGAGTGCTAAATGAAACAGGTAAAAGCAATCTGTTAGATATGGAAATCAAAATGATAATTATAACCCTGGCTGGTGGCACAGTGGATAAAGTGCTGGCCTGCAAACCCAAAGGTCACTGGTTCTATTGCCAACCAGGGCACATAACCAGGTTGCAGGCCAGGTCTCCAGACAGGTCTGTAGATGGAGGCAGGTGAAAGGGAACCATACATTGATGTCTTTCTTTCTCTCTTTGCCTCTCTCCCTTCGCTCTCTGAAAATAATAAATAAAATCTTTAAAAAAAATAATGATTAGAGAGAAGCTCAATGAGCTCAGTGAGCTCAAAGAATTAACTATAAACAACTCTAGGGGAACTACAAAGAACTACAGGGGAGACACAAGGAACTTACTGAGCACTATACTAATATTACAAAAAGATATAAAAACTAGCAATAAGAGCCAGGAGGATATAAAGAATACAATTTCTGAATTAAAGAATACAGTAGAAGGAATCAAAAGCAGGCTAGAGAAACAGAGGATCCGATCACCAAGTTGGAGGACAACATAGAAAACATTTCTCACACAGTGCAACAAAACAACAAAAGACTGAAAAAGAATGAAAGGTTTTAAGAGAGCTGGAGGACAACATGAAACATAATAATATCTGCATAATAGGGATACCAGAAGGAGAAGAAAAGGAGCAGGTTTTTCAATCCTGTTTGAAAAAGAAATGACAAATTCCCTAACTTGAGAAGAGAAAGGTCATGGAAGTTCAGGAAACACAGATGGTTCCAGTGAAGAGGAACCCAAAGAGGCTTACTCAAGCCACATCAAGACTAAAATGGCAAATTTAAAAGACGAGGAGAGAATCCTAAAAGTAGCAAGAAAGAAACAGCTAATAACATACAAGGGAGCTCTGATAAGGCTATCAGCTGATTTCTCAACAGAAACACTACAAACGAGAAAGGAATGGCAAGAAGTATTCCAAGCAATGAAAAACAAAGTTCTACAACCAAGACTACCCAGCAGGGCTCCCACTGAAAATAGAAGGTGAAGCAGAGGGAGAAAGATGGCGACAAAGTAGAGAGCAGTGCTGATGGCGTTCTCGAGTACCAGAGCAGCTAGAGGACAGGACAGGGTGCGCAAGATGTCTTCAGGTCCCAAAAAACTGGAGTGGTCAGCATCTGGACACAGGGAAGCACAGCCCAGTGGCAGCGGAGACCTATAGGAGAACAGATGAGGGGACTCCGGACAAAATGGCCGGCCGGCGGGCTGATGTCAGCTCTGGGCAGTGGTGGCCCTACCCTGAGGGGCGTCTCTAACTGAAGCAGCTCCAAGCTCCCAGGCAACTAGAAATCTGAACAGTAAAGTGCAGGCAGCGAGGGCAAATGCCGTAGGGAACACGGAATTGAACTCTTGCAGGGGAGGGACTGTGTGAGAGACTCGCTCCGGCAACAGGGAGAGGAGGCTCCTTGCGGGGCTAGAGGCGGAGAAGAGTCCTGCAGGAAGCCGGAGTGGGGGAGTGGGGAAATGCACCGGCTGGGGCGGCAAGAGGGCTGAAAACGGTGCTGCTGGGCCACCGGGGAAACAGCAGATTAAAGCCCCAGCGAGGGGGGAGTCCCAGCCCTGCGCAACCACACAGGCCTCCAGGCTCCGCAGAAACTCCAAATGGCAAGCCGGGAACTAGTAGTGGGGGCAACTGACCCGCCCATTGCCGGAGACAAAGACCGCAGATGCCAGTGAGAGGCGCATCAAGGCCGTGTAAAGAACTCCTCAGAGAGCTGGTCGGCTTGGAGGCCTGGCTCTCACCCGAGGGAGCAGGGCAGTGTTGGCAGTCCCCAGGCAGTGTTGGCGGACCCTGGGCACTGTTGGCCGTCGGGGGCTGCCTCCTTTGGAGCAGAGCGGAGGAGGCAGGGCCAGTCATCAAAGGAACCAGAGAGGTTGCAGGCTGCACTGCAGGAGTGCCAGGTGCCTATCACAGGCAGGAATCTCCGCCAGGAGTGGGAAGGGACACCCTGCGAGCGGCAGAATACTGGCAGCTCTAAAATCTAGCTAGGTTACTGGAGGCCCAGCATTCCTGGGGACTGATATCCAGAATCAGCCCTGACTGTGACAATCAGAGGCCCTGCCACTAAGACCATATAGACTATAGACTGCAGAGACCTGACTAAGAAAAAGAGGCCTCAGGAAATGGACTGCTGCTAATTTCAAGCAGCTGAGTTAAACCGAGAGACATGAACTCATAATCCCCAACATATCCTTTTCAAAAGTTACTTCTCACATGTTCTTAATCCCCCCCCATCTCAATCTACCTAAATACCCAAGACCCCCCCTACTCTTGATTTAAAGTCTACTCACTCTCTGGATACAACACATTCCCAGTCCTCAATCTAAGTATTCCTCCCTTCCCCAGCCACCTAAAACCTTTCTTTAGTCTTTTCTTCCTTTCATTTTCTCCCCCCTCCCGCCCTTTTTTTCCTTTTTTTCTTTTTTCTTTTTTTCTTTTCTTCCTGTTAAAGCCCACAAGTCCTGGCTCCACCTGGACCAAACAGAGATCATAAAGGGTGAACAGACACCCAAACCCTTTCTTTATTAATATTGGTTTTTCTTTGTCTTGTGACTTTTTCCTTTTTTTCTTTTTCTTTCTTTCTGTCTCTGATATAAACCCAGAAGTCCAGGCTCCACCTGGACCAATCAGGGATCATTAACGGTGAACAGCCACCTAAACCCTTTTTGCTTATCATATATAGTTTGGTTTTTTTGTTTTGTTTTGTTTGTTTATTTTTCATGCTAAAAGCCCTCAGGTCCTGACTCCAACTGGACCAATCAGGGATTAAGGGTGAACAGCCATCTAAACCCTTTCTTATTATTGTTATTATCGTTTTAATTTATTTTTTCCTTTTCTTTTTTCTTTTTTTTTTTCCTTTTTTTTTTTTTTTTTTTTTTTTTTTTTTTTTTTTTTTTTTTTTTTTTTTTTTTTTTTTTTTTTTTTTTTTTTTTTTTTTTTTTTACTGCTAAAAGACTACAGGTCCAGAATACAACCAGACAGCCAAAATAAAGGACACACCAAGAACAACAAGTGGAGAAAATCTGGGAGAATGCAACATTGAACTCCACAAATCTATCACAGAAGGGTGCTCAACTAAGGCAAGGAAGCAAAGCAGGTTAACCCAAGGAATAAGCAAAAAAATAAAAAGTAAGCAACAGCAGACACACAAAACGGGGAAAAAAAGAATCAGTCCATCACCAAAAGGAAAAGAAGAATCCCCAGAAAGACCACAAAATGAAACAGAGGCACCTGAAACATCAGATAAGGAATTCATAAGAATGACACTAGAGAAGCTCAGTGAGCTCAGCCACATCAAAGAAAACTATAAACAACTCCAGGAGAACTACAAAGAACTCCAGGGAAATTACAAAGAACACCAGGGAAGTTACAGAGAACTTACTGAGAATTACAGCAACATGAAAAAGGACATAGAAACTATCACTAAGTGCCAGGAGGAAATGAAGAATACAATTTCTGAATTGAAGAATACAGTAGAAGGAATCAACAGTAGGCTAGAGGAAGCAGAGGACCAGATCAGGGAGTTGGAGGATAAATAGACAAATATTCCAAGGCAGTACAAGAGAATGAAAAAAAGCTGAATAAGACTGAAGAGGTGTTAAGAGAGCTGCAGGACAACATGAAACATATCATAGGAATACCAGAAAGAGAAGAGAAACAAGGAATGGAAAACCTGTTCAAAAAAGTCATGATAGAAAATTTCCCTAAGATGATGAGTGAAAACATTAATCCAGTTCAGGAAGCACAGAGGGTCCCAATGAAGATCAATCCAAACAGACCAACACCAAGGCATATTATTATTGAAATGGCTAATCTCAAAGACAAAGAGAGAATCCTAAAAGCATCAAGAGAGAAAAGACAAATAACATACAAAGGGGCTCCAATAAGGCTATCAAGTGATTATTCAACAGAAACAATTCAAGCCAGAAGGGAATGGCAAAAAGTATTTCAAGTCAAGGTAAACAAAGGCCTGCAACCAAGAATACTCTACCCAGCAAGGCTCTCATTCAAGATAGAAGGAGAAATAAGGAGTTTCCCAGACAAAAAAAGACTAAAAGAATACATCTCTACCAAATCAGCATTGCAAGAAATGCTAATGGGTCTGCTTTAAAAATAAGTAAACAGATAAAAGGAAGAAATAGAGAAAGCCAAAGAGAAATACAGACACAAACGGAGAAAATGGCAATGAATAAGTATCAATCAATAATCACCTTAAATGTAAATGGATTAAATGCACCAATCAAAAGACATAGGGTAGCCGAATGGATAAGACAACATGACCCACATAAATGCTGTCTTCAAGAGACCCACCTCAGAACAAAAGATCGACACAGATTGAGAGTGAAGGGATGGAAAACTATATATCAAGCAAATGGACATGAAAAAAAGTGGGAGTAGCAATACTGATTTCAGACAAAATAGATTTTACAATGAAGGACATAAGAAGGGACAAAGATGGGCATTTCATAATACTTAAGGGAACAATTCATCAAAAAGAAATAACTCTGATAAACATATACACGCCCAACATAGGAGCTCTGAAATATATCAGGAAAATCTTGGAAGACTTTAAGAAAGACATAGACAGCAACACACTAATAGTACGGGATTTTAATACCCCACTATCGACAATGGACAGATCTTCCAAACAAAATATCCCCAGAGATGTTCTGGCGTTGAACAACACTCTAGAGGAAATGGACCTAACTGATGTAAACAGAGTCTTTTACCCCAAAGAAGCAAAATACACATTCTTTTCAAATGCACATGGACCATTCTCCAAGATAGACCATATGCTATGTCACAAGACAAGCCTCCACAAATACAGGAAAATTGAAATCATACCAAGCATCTTCTCAGATCACAATGGCTTGAAACTAGAAACCAATCTCAAGGGAAAAACCCAAAAATTCTC
>PVIW01007669.1:0-69888 GCA_004026585.1 Noctilio leporinus
GAAGGGCTGGAAGTTGGGCATGTGGTGGCAGGAGACAGGTTCATGCCCTGATGCACAAGAGCAGGGAGTTTGGGCTAGATGGAAGGACAAGGTTCTGTGAGAGGAAGGAGAAGCACCACCCTTAGGCCCCGGTGTTGGTGATAGGTTCTATGTGGTGCTTTCATCAGGCTCTTCCCAATGGCTCATCTGTCATTACCAGACAAGGAAAGCCTGAGTTAAGTCAGGAATATATGCCTGGGGTCAGCATCCAAGGCCCCAATTTCTTTTTGTTTCGTTTTAATATATTTTATTGATTTTGCTCTTATAGTTGTCCCAACTTTGCCACCTTTGCCTCACTCCTCCTGGTACTCCTCATTCCCTCCAGCAATGACCCCACTAGTTCATGTCCATGTGCCATATGTAGTAAGTTCTTTGGCGTCTCCATTTCCTCTATTATTTTTTAAAGTTTTTTAAAATTGAATTTGATTGTTGTTGTATTACATTCATCTCATTTGTTCCCCATCTGTTCTCCCCCTCCTTCCTTCCCCCTCCCACAGTCAATACCACATACTGTTCGTGTCCATGGGTCATCCAGGCTAGTTTCTTAACTAAATTGTTTCCCTTTTAGCCTCCTTCCCGCGCCTCCCCACTCTCCTCCCCTCTGTCCACTGAAAGTCTGTTCCTTGTATTCATGTCTCTAGTTCGGTTTTGCTTGCTTGTTTGTTTGATCACTAGTCTCCTGTATTAAGTGAGAACATGGTATTTATGTTTTGCTACCTGGCTTATTTTACTAAGCATGATACTCTCCAGTTCTATCCATGCTATTGCAAATGGTAGGAGTTCTCTCTTTCTTTCTGCTGCATAGAACTCCATCGTGTCAATGTACCACAGTTTTTGTTTTTTTTTTTTTTGAGTCCATTCATCCACTGAAGGACATGTTATATGCAGACGAAAGCGAGACACCAAACGCTGGAGACTTTCGGGGATTCAAAGATGTTATTTATTGGCCAACCAAGTTTTAACCTGTGCAGGGGCGAACTCTCATAGGGTCCGAGGACCCAACACCCACCGGGGCTACCAAATGAGAGTTGCAGGGGCGAACTCTCATAGGGTCCACAGACCCAACACCCATCAGGGCTACCAAATGAGAGTCGCACCTAACGCTTACAACTAAGTCCTTTCATTGGGGCAAGCAAGCAATTTCACAGAAGCAGAATTGGTGGTTAGCGATTGGCTACATTCTGTATTTCAAAGCTGTTGTAATTCAATAACTCTTATCTGATGGGGCATTCTGTCATTCACAGCCCTTTCTTTTCGAAATGGGATGTCTTCTTAACTCATACTTCCTCAAGACCTGGGTTTTATCTTAGTGCACTGAGTTCTCTTTATGTTACATTGTTCCTTAAAGAAACACATCCTGTCTCTGGCTCCAATTCTCTTTATGTTATATTGTTTCTTAAAGAAACACATCCTGTCTCTGGCTCCAATTCTCTTTATGTTATATTGTTCCTTAATGAAACACATCCTGTTTCTGGCTCCAATCCTCTTTATGTTATTGTTTCTTAAAGAAACACATCCTGTTTCTGGCTCCAGCAGGACACTTGGGTTGTTTCCAGTGCTTGGCTATTATAAATAGCACTGCTATGAACAGAGTAATCAAAACAGTCTGGTACAGGCACAAGAACAGACAAACAGATCAATGGAACAGACTAGAGAGCTCAGAAATAAACCCAAGACTCTATAGGCAACTAATATTAATTTGACAAAGGGGGAAGGAATATTAAATGGAATGCAAATAGCCTCTTCGACAGGTGGTGTTGGGAGAACTGGACAGGCACATGAAAAAAAATGAAACCAGACTACCAATTTATGCCATACACCAGAATAACCTCAAGATGGAGAAAAGATTTAAACATAAGCAGTGTCCCCATAAAAGCTGTAGAGGAAAACAGGCCAAAAAAAAAAAAAAAAAAAAAAAAAAAAAAAAAAAAAAAAAAAAAAAAAAAAAAAAAAAAAAAGGCAGACATCCCATACAGGATAACTTTTACTGATATATCTCCCAGGGAAAGAAAAATAAAGGAACAAGTAAACAAATGGGACTACATCAAACTAAAAAGTTTCTGCTCAGCTAAAGAAAACATCTACAATATAAAAAGGGAACCAACCATATGGGAAAACATATTTGCCAGTGACATGTCTGACAAGGGTTTGCTCTCTAAAAGAATTAATACAACTCAACCCCAGGGAGACAAACAACCCAATTAAAAAATGGGCAAAGGATCTGAGCAGACACTCTCTAAGGAAGACATACAAAGGGCCCATAAGCATATGAAAGAATGCTCAAGTCACTAGTCATCACAGAGATGTAAATTAAAACCATAATGAGATACTACCTCACACCTGTCAGAATGGCCATCATTAACCAATCAACAAACAAGTGCTGGTGAGGATGTGGGGAAAAGGGAACGCTGGTGCACTGCTGGTGGGAATGCAGACTGATGCAGCCACTATGGAAGACAGTGTGGAATCTCCTCAAAAAACTAAGAATAGAACTGCCTTATGATCCCTTATTATTTTTAACAGCCCAAGTCCATTCTGTAATTACCATTGTGTCCTTCCTTTCCTTTTCTTCACATCCGACAATTCACCATTTAATTACTATCTTCTGTCAGCTTCCCAAATGATATTAATACAAAGTTTCCTTTTCATTATTTCAAAGTGCTTATGTTAATTCATTTGTTTAAAAAATTACTTAAATAATATCAATTGCAATTTAACCAAAGAGATGCACAAATACATTTACACAGATACATATTTTTATAACTATCACACTAAAAAAGATATTTCTAGTCTGGCAACAGTGTCCAGAAACATAATTTCATTAATTGCCTCCAAAAAATTTCTATTGGAAACATTTTGGTCTAGTTTCTTTCATTTCTTGTCCCTGAAAAATATTTCATCTCATAGTTATCCTTCCCAGGTCTTACTTCTATTTGCTTGGTTATAGGCAGACTTCCTCTGAGCTAAAAAAATAGAACAAACTATTACCATTTTCAAAAGATTTAGTCTTCTTTATTCTTTAAATCTGTGGGCTCAATATTATAGCCAGTCAAAGTGTGGTTAGTTCAAAAATGAAATACTATAAAGATTGGATTTTGAAGAGTTAATACAAAAAGTTTAAAATGTATCAATAGCGTGCTTGCTTCGGCAGCACATATACTAAAATTGGAACGATACAGAGAAGATTAGCATGGCCCCTGCACAAGGATGACACACAAATTCGTGAAGTGTTCCATATTTTTGAACTGGACCGCAACATGCAAAAAAGATAAAACTAGACCACCAACTTACACCATACACCAGAATAAACTCATGATGGATAAAGGATTTAAACATAAGCAGTGCCACCATAAAGGTCCTGGAGAAAAATATAGGCAGTAAACTTTTGGATATCCTACGCAGAAATATGTTTACTGATACTTCACCAAGGGCAATGGAAATAAAAGAACAAATCAACAAATGGGACTATATCAAATTGAAAAGTTTCTGTTCAGCTAAAGAAACTATCAGCAAAAGTCAAAGGGAACCAACTGTATGGGAAAACATAATTGTCAATGATACCTCAGACAAGGGTTTGATCTCCAAAATATATAAAGAACTAATGTGACTCAACACCAGAGAGACAGACAGCCCAATTAAAAAATGGGCAAAGGACCCGAACAGACAACCCCCTGAGGAAGATATACAAAGGGCCTAGAGGCATGTGAAAGAATGCTCAACATCACTAGTCATCAGAGAGAGGCAAATTAAAACCACAATGAGATACTACCTCACACCTTTCAGAATGGCAATCATCAGCAAGTCAACAAACAACAAGTGTTGGCGAGGATGCGGGGCAAAGGGAACCCTCATACACTGTTGGTGGGAATGTAGGCTGGTGCAGCCACTATGGAAAACAGTAGGGGTTTCCTTAAAAAACTAAAAATGGAACTGCCTTTTGATCCAGCAATTCCACTACTTGGACTATACCCAAAGAATCCTGAAACACCAATTCCTAAGAACCTATGTACACATATGTTCATAGCAGCACTATTTACAATAGCCAAGTGCTGGAAACAGCCTAAGTGCCCATCAGTGGATGATTGGATCAAAAAACTTTGGTACATTTACACAATGGAATACTATACAGCAGAAAGAAAGAAGGAACTTGTACCCTTTGCAACACATGGATGGAACTGGAGAGTATTATGCTTGGTGAAATAAGCTAGTCAGTGAAGGACAAATACCATATGATCTCATCCATTACAGGACAAAACAAAACTAACAACAAACAAAACAGAACCAAATATATGAATGAATACAGTGAATAGGCCTTCAGTGGTCAGGGGGAAGGGAGTTGGGGGGAGGGGGTAGGAAGAGGTAAGAAAGGGGAATGGTTAGACAAGAACCTAGTATAAAGGAACCATGGACATGAACAACAGGTGGGATTGACTTTAGGGGGACTGGATGGGTGGGGAGGGAGACAGAGGGGAGGAAAAAGGGGATGGATGTAATACAACAACAATAAAATTAAAAAAGAAAACATGTATCAATAGCTAAAAAATGTGTCAATAGTTTATATAATTATTACATGTTAGATGGCAATGTTTTAGATACATTGTAGTAAATTAAGTATTTTTCTTTTCCTTTTTTCTTTAAAACTTATTTTACTCTGGAATGTTATTTTTGTGAAATACATCACAAAAATGGTGTATTGCAGAACTCATGAAACTCACAAAAGTTATCCTAGAGACAGTGCCAAACCAAAAGTAAAACATTAATTTGGTTCCTGAGTCAGATCCCACCCTTTCCAATAATACAACTCAACTTTTTATTTTAAGCTACTTGAACTACAACTTACTCTTTTTGGAGTTTTCCATATTAGATAGTAGACTGATTTTCTTTTCCCCATGAGAGAAGCATAAAATGGAATAAAAATAGCCTCATCCAACAAATGGTGTTGGAAGAATTGGACCAAGACATTCAAAAAAATGAACCTGGGCTACTAACCTACACCATACACAAGAATAAACTTAAGATTGGTAAAAGACTTAAAAATAAGCAGCACTAACATAAAAGTCCTAGAGGAAAACACAGGCAATAAAATGTCAGAAGTCCCATGTAGCAAATATTTTCACTGATATTTCTCCCAGGGCATGGAAAATAAAGAAACAAATAAACAAATGGGACTACATCAAACTGAAAAGTTTCTGCTCAGCTAAAAAAAGAAATCAGCAAAATGAAAAGGAAACCAATTGTATGGGAAAACATATTTGTCAATATCTCAGACAAGGGTTTGAGCTCCAAAACATGGAAAGAATTTATACAACCCAAGACCAGGAAGACAGACAACCCAACTAAAAAATGGGCAAAGAACCTGAACAGGCACCTCTCTGAGGAAGATATACAAAGGTCCCATAGGCACATGAAAGGATGCTCAACATCACTAGCCATCAGAGAGAGGCAAATTAAAACCACAATGAGATACCACCTCATACCTGTCAGAATGGCCATCATTAACAAATCAACAAACAACAAGTGCTGGTTAGGATGTGGAGAAAAGGGTACTCTGGAGCATTGTTGGAGGAAATGCAGACTGGTGCAGCCACTGTGGAAAACAGTATGGAATTTCCTAAAGAAACTAAAAATGGAACTGCCTTCAGATCCAGCAATTCCACTGATGGGATTATACCCACAGAACCCCAAAACACCAATTCAGGAGAACCTATGCACCCCTATGTTCATGACAGCGCTATTTACAATATCCAAGTCATGGAAACAGCCTATGTGCCCATCAGTGGATGAATGGATCAGAAAACTTTGCTACATTTACATAACAGAATGCTATGCAGCAGAAAAAAAGAAAGAACTCCCACATTTTGCATTAGCATGGATGGAACTAGAGCATATTGTGCTTAGTGAGGTAAGCCATGCAGTGAAAGACAAATACCATATGATCTCACCTAACACAGAAAGTAATGAACAACAACAACAACAACAACAAAAACACACAAGCTAGAGCCAGAGGCATGGAAACAAGGAACAGACTGACTGTAACCAGAGGGGTGGGAGAAGGGGGAGAAGGGAAGAAAGGGTTTAGTCAAGGAACTAGTGAACACGGGTAATACATGGGGATGGACTGTGAGAGAGGAAATGGGGTGGATGGGGCAGGGGAGAGCAGTGGGGGGAAAATGGGACAACTGTAGAAGAATTTAAAAAGAGGGAAAGAAGAAAAGATCAATTCCTTTTGGTATACATCAATTGCCCCTTCTAAACTTGCTACCCAAAGGCCTCCCTTTGAGGCTTGATCAGGGATGGTGTGAATCTGCCTTATCCAGGAGCCCTTCCAGCTTACTGCAGAGAACTTGCAAAGGCTCTTGAAATTAATGCACGCTGTGTAGCAGTCTTTCCACAGTGTGTTCCCAGGACACCAGGACACTGTACAGCATGGCCTTCCAACCTGGATATATGGTCCATCAGAAAAGCATCTCCGGGCTTGCCAGAGTGGACAATACTGATTATTGGTAACTAATACCTCAGTTGCAAGGTTAATAGGTACTGATCCCCAGATTGATGATTTTATTGAAAAAAGCTCTCCAACTTGCACCTTCGTCACTTCATTGACCACCCAAGCTTACAGGGGGCCTCAAATTAGAGCTTTCCAGAGCTGGGCTTTTTCCTTAACAGTTTTACATTACGTGCTACATCATCGAGTCTGCTTTACTTGGCTGAAATCAGATCATTATGCTAAGAAAATGTTCTATACCATTGGTATTATTTCTCCAAGTAACTATTAAATTTGTTTTTATAAATAGATATAATTAACTCCTAGACTGGCAGCTTTTGTTGAAATTCTTTTTCTCTTCCTCTTCCTGAGCTTATTCTAATCTCCAACTGTTACTTGTAAACCTCTGTCTATAACTGATGAAAGGACCCCACTTGGTCCCAATCAGCTCAGCCACAGGGACTGTCATGCTTAGGAATCGAGTCTCACAGATGGAGGGAAAAATTAACACACTCCAGGTTATAGAGGGAAAACTTCACAGGCAATTCCCTATCTAGACACCCTTTATACAAAATTGAGACTTGAGGAGAGAAATATTAAAGGGAGGTGTTCAGTAGACTAATAACTTACACATGTGATTAAAACGCTCCATGTACTGAAAGTAAGGAGCTGTCTTGAGGATAAGTCTGAAACAGGATGAGCCAGAGGCTCCCCCTAAGTGTCCTCAAGCTGGCCTGCTCCCTCTGTGCCACCACAGGTAAAATGGGACCCATGTCACCTCACCCTTATACCTCTGCAGATGCCCTTTCATCCAGAAATTTCCAAGTGCTTTTGCAAATGTAAATTAACCAGCCTCGTGATCACTTCTCTCCACAGAGTGGCTCATTTCAGTAGCACAGAAATTGACCTCCAGGTCCCCTGAGGGGTCGGTCCTCTGTGGGATCTGCAAACGGATGTTCAAGTGTAAAAACACCTCACAGCCTCACTGCAGATCCAGACTCCTCGCATCCCTAGCGAGTGGCCCTGGAGGGAGGGATGGACCATCTTCTATCTTTGCAGCAAAGGGCCTTCCAGTTGGCCTTTCCTCAGCCTCACCAAGCACCCACGTACCTGGAAACCCTGACTTCAGCCTCCCTCCTTCCTGCCTTACCTGCCCCAAAAGCTGAGTGAGGACAGACATGAATTTTTAAAGCTACTTTATGAATCAGTTTGATTAAATAGTTGGCCATATTTCCTTTTGTTCCCGTAAACAACTCTACTCATCCAGTGAACAAACATTTATTAATTATTCATTTTGTTGCCACTCACCATACTGGACACAGCGACCACTGCAGTCATGCTTTTCCCTTTGTGGGAAGCGCAGACAGTGAGCAAAAACCAGGTGCTGTGTGGTCAGTGCTGTGTAGGTGACACATGTGATGGGCTGGGGAGAAATAGGGGGATCAGGGAAACCCTCTCTATGCAGGCGGTATTTGAACTGAGACCAGGAATGTGAGAACAAGTCACATTTTTCATTTACATTTTCTTTCTTTTTTGCATCTTATGTATTTTCATGTCTAATTAAGTAAATATCAAGCTTTAGTATCTCCTATATTTTCAAAAACTTTTGAGGACCCATTTATTTATTTTTTTTCCAGAGGTAAACTGTCATGAGAAAACCACTCCAGTTTATCCCCAGCTGGGGTTGGTCTGCTTCTTGCTCTGACCTGATAAGGCGTCACTGTGATGGGTCACACCCCAGTCCTATATAAGCTCCCTGTGGGGCTGAGGCCTCTGTCCGTTAGAGCCCAGGAAGCTGATTGTGGTGACCTGTGGTATTTGGACAAGCTCGCTCATCTTCTCATTTTGTTTCCTTTTCTTTTTTTCCTTTTACCTTTTGTTTTTCTTTTGGATTTTCTTTATTTTACTTTATTATATTTTTGTTTAGTTCTTTAAATTTTCTTTGTATTTTATTTTTTTCTTTTCACCTATTTTGTTATTTTAATTTTAACATTTTATTTTATTTATAAATTTATTTTATATTTTATATTTATTTCTATATTTTATATTTATTATATTTTATTTATTGTATATATTTTCTTACTTGTATTTTATATATTATATTATTTATTTTCAATATTAGATTTTATATATTATATTTTATTTATTTAATTTTCATTTTATTTATTTTATATATTATAATTATATATTTTATTTTTAATAATTTATACTTTATTTATTTAATTTTTATTTTATTTCACATTTTATAGTTTATGTTATTTAACATATTTTTACATTTTGCATGATATATTTTAATATTTAATATTGTATTAATATTATATTTATTTTACATTTTATATATTTTCATATTTTATATAGTTTATATTTTATTTTACTTTATATTTTTGTATTCTTTAGTTCTTATTTTTCTTTATTATTTATACTTTTATTTTATTTTATTTTACTTTATTGAAGTCATCATGTCCGATGACTTTTTAGCCCTGTTTAGTGATGAGCAGAGCCCTATTGGTGACTACCTGCCCTTGAAAACTCTGGGCAAGGGAGCCTCCAGCGAGGTGAAACTGGCCCAGCACCTGCTCACCGGGACCATGGTGGCCATCAAGACCATCAAGCAGAGGAGCTTCTCCAGGCAATTCCAGGAACTGCATTGCCTGCAAACTTTGCATCACCCAAATATTGCCACCCTGCTTGAGGTGATCACTACACAAGAAAAGCACATCCTTATCCTTGAATACGTAAGTGGAGGGGACCTGCGCGCCCACCTGAGGAAGTGTCACTACAAAAAAGAGGAGGAAGCGCGAGCCATGTTTCGGCAACTTATCTCAGCAGTTCAGTACTGCCATGAAAAGGGGATCACACACCGGGACCTGAAGCCAGAGAACATCCTTCTAGACCGGGACCTCAACATAAAGGTGGTGGACTTTGGATTCGGGAGGGAATTTACAAACTACACCCTCACCACATTTTGCGGCACCCTCTCACACATGGCCCCCGAGATCCTGCGGCGTCAACCCTACGAGGGCCCAAAGGTGGATGTATGGAGTCTGGGGATCACCTTATATACCATGCTGACGGGGTATGAGCCATTTGTGGGGGACAATCCGGCGAGAACGTTGAGGGAAATACTCAGGAGGAGGCTCCATCTTCCATACTTCACATCTATGAGTGTCCAGAACTGTTACAAAAATTACTGACAATTGACTACACCCAAAGACCAAGCCTTGAAGAAATCATGCAAGACCCATGGGTCACCATGGGTCAGAAGGAACACCTGAGGCCATACAGAGAGCCGTCCTGGGGGGAGACTGACCCCCAGGTCATAAAAATAATGCAAGACATGGGATTCAAGAAGCAAAACATTGAGGACTCATTAGTGAACAAGACATACGACAGGATGATGGGAACATACCTTATTCTCCAGATGGGGACAAACAAGATGAACGTCTGCACCATAAACATAAGGTCCTGCCCCTCCTGTGACCCCAGCAGTGGTGCTTCCACCAGCCACATGGTTGGGCCTGCCATTCCCTCACCTGCTCCCCTACCCGGACTGGATTCCAGCTCCATCGCTCCCCCAGGCAGCAAGCAAGCCAGGAACAAAGTTGCATCAACCCGGGTAGAGGTGAGACTGGCTGCTCCCCCAGACAGCATGGAGTCCAGATCCATTACTCCACCACCCAGCCGGGAAGAGAGGGTGACCCTGACTGCTCAACCACCCAGCCTGCAAAAGAGGGGGACTGTTCCCTCCCTCACACTAGAATCCATCTTCACCACATCCTCATCCAATGTGGACCCAGGGACAATCACTCCCCTTCCTGGCCCAGAGGGCAGGACCTCCACACCCAGCTCAGCTATCCAGTGTGGCCCTGGGGACGCCTCCCCCCGCAACAGCAGTGGCGGCAGCAGCAGGGGCAGCAGTGCTGCAGGAGCCCCAGAGGCTGCACAGCCTAATGGGGGGACCCCAGTGTCTCCCGCTGGCCCCAGGCATGGACGGAGGAGGGTGATGAGGAGAATCCTCAAGATTTTCTTAAGTTGTTTATGTTGGAAAACTTGCAAACATACAAAGATTCAACCAGAGTAAATTTTTGGGAGTGAGGCCCTGGCTGGGGGCACAGTGGGTAAGGCATTGGCCTGCAAAGCCAAAGGTTGCTGGTTCGATTCACCAGCCAGGGCACATAATCTCCAGCCAGATCCATAGCTGGAGGCACATGTAAGGCAGCCACACCTGGATGTCCCTCTCCCTCTCTGCCCTTCTCCCTACCCCTTTCTCTTAAAATAAAATAGAAATTATTTTAAAAAAATAAAAGGAACTTTTTATATTAAAAAAAAAGAGAGTGGACAGCTGAGGGAGGGCCACAGACACTGGGGAGGTCAAGCCACAGTCCCTGTATTCTCTGTGTGTCCACCACTTGGCCCCCACCTGAATGAAACTAAAGACTGGACATTTCCCTCAGAGGCCAATCCCATGGTCCCCTCCTTTCCCCTCCCCTGTTCTCCTTTGCTCCCATGTTTGTGGAGGGTTCTAAAGTACTTGGTATTTCTAAATTTGGTAATACACTTTATGCTCCAGAAAGTTGTATTGGATAGTCTGCTTTTATCTTCTCTGCACAGAATTGGGGCTGAGCAGCCTGTACTTGGAGAAGCGTGTAGTGGGGGAGTGCTTGGACTTTGTTCCAGGGACTCCCAACAGTGAGAAATGTGGTTTTGCAGGGCAAAGTACTGTGCCCAGGGTGCTGGGTGGGTTCCAGACCCCAGGGCACAGCAAGGGTGAGGCAGGCCAAGGTCTGATTGTCCTGCAGCCCACAGCCTGGCTGCTCTATGGCATCAGCAAGATACACCTCTCCTGGCCTCTGGGCCCGTGACATCTCAAGGGGGGCTGTCCCTTTACACAGGTCAGACTGTAAAGTGCTGGAGTGAGAGCGGCAGCAGATGTGGCTGCAGAGGAAGGGCAGAGCTCCTGGGCCTTGGGAAGGGGTGTGGGCTTTATTCTGACAACAATGATCAAACATGAAGGGTTTTATGCAGTAACTAAAATGATCCCATTTAAGTTTTAAAACTAGTAAATCATGCAAACATTTTCATCTATCTCTACATATTACAAGATTCACCAGGCAGGGCAGGCTTTCTGATAACCACTGAGGAAATATGAGCTGGGAACTGCATCTGTTTTTTCACTTGAATCCACTTCACCCCCATTTCCTTGAACAGGTAGAAACTCAAGTTAATACACTGTTTTAAAAGGGACAGACCTACCTGCCTCTGTGGAGCTCATTCATTGTTCTTACATCACTGAGCAGCTCAGCTGCTTGCCCTTTGCACTGAGGAACCTGCCCTGTTCCTTTGATTCATCTGGCTTCCCTCCATGTGATCTCTTCAGCACATCACTTGGTATTGTCATTAAGTGGTTCCTTTCCCCTCCTTGCTCTGATCTTCCATTCCTGTTCCTGGGAGCCGAGCACTCTCTTACCTTGTATTCCAGTCATTATCCCAGAGCCAGGCCTGAGGAGGTGCTCAGAAATTGCTGGACAGGTGAACCATTAGCCTGGTGACTTAGATTGTCCCAAATCCGGACACTTTAAAGTATCAAAGGAGTGCCATCATGATGATGCTGGGACAACAGTGTGAAGCTGGACTGGGGTCACTGGGATGTATGGTCACCTCGGTGATCACTGTAGAGCATTAGGAACAGAACTGTGGACCTGCAGCTCTGGAGGACTTGGAGAAGCTCCCGCACTCACTCATTTGCCCGAGCTGGTTAGACCAATAGTCCTCAAAGCCTGGGGGACACAATAGCACAGGAAATGTTTGTAAGTAGCAAGGGCATCGAGACTGATATAGATTCACACTTTCATCATGTAATTTCCTTTTCAGTTCTACTTAAGCATTTTTAATTTTGACAAAGAGAAACGTTGAGTTTGGTGCTAAGTTACCTTTAACCTCCTCAAATTCTGGCTATTCTTCCTTTTTACATGAAAAGTAAAGAAACCTCAGGATCAGAACCTTTGAATAAACCATGGTATTTGGCTGAAATTTAATATTATGTTCTATTTATTTTTATGCTTCCCTTTTTTTCATGACAAACGATGATCATATCCAGCTAGAATTGGGATGTAGAATTTCATTTTCAATTCATCTTTTGCTTTTGTCTTTTTAAGTATATTTTATGATTATTCTATTACAGTTGTCCCAACTTTTTCCCCTTTGCTTTTGTCCACCTGGTATCCCCCTTCTGTCTAGCAACTCCCCCCTTAGTTCATGTCCTTGGGTCGTGCATGTAAATTCTTTGGCTACTCCATTTCCTATATTATTCTTACCATCCCCTGTCTATTTTGTACCTACCAATTATGCTTTTTTTTTTTTTTTTAAACATAGCCATTTTTAAAAAAAGATTTTATTTCATTATTTTTAGAAAGAAGGGAAGGGAGAGAGGCAGAGAGGGAGAGAGACATCAATGTATGGTTGTGTTTCACCTGCCTCCAGCCACAGACCTGACTGGAGACCTGGTTTGCAACCTTATGTGCCCTGGCTGCGGAATCCAACCTGGGACCTTTGGGTTCGCAGGCCAGCACCTTATCCACTGTGCTACCAGCCAGGGCCAATTTTGCTTTTTAATCCTTGCACCTTTTTTCCCATTCTCCCCCTTTCCCTCCCAGCTGATAACCCTCCCAATGATCTCCATACCTATGATTTTGTTCCTATCCTAGTTGTTTGCTTAAGTTTTTGTTGTTGTTTTAGATTTAGCAATTGGTTGTTGTGAGTTTGTTGTCATTTTGATGTTCATAGTTCTGATGATCTTCTTTTTCTTAAGTAATTTCCTTGAACATTTCATGTAATAATGTCTTGGTGATGGTGAACTCCTTTAGCTTTACCTTGTTTGGGAGACACTTTATATCTGCCCTTCCATTGTAAATGATAGTTTTAGAAGTAAAAATTTATGATTTAAAATACCTATGATAAAGGTCATATACAGATTTCAGCCAAAAGCATGATGTACATATGAATGAAGTTTGGGAAACTCAACCAGATGGTTCCCAACCTTGTTTCTGAACCTACCTTGAGGGTCCACATTTTTTGGAAAATATTCAGATAAACTTATAAAGATTATGAATGCTTATTGTTAGAACATGATTCTGGAAATTACATAAAGCATAAAGATATTTAAAAAGTTAAAATCATAGAGAAATACCAACCAGGGAAAACATATTTTATATGTGAGTTGTTTTATTTTCTTATGTATTTCCAGAAATATAATTTTGAATCTCAAAAATGTTAATACATATGTGACTCTGAATTTATATAAAAGGAATACAAGAGATATGATTTTGTTTACTGAAAACAGATAATAGTGACTCAATATTAAACATTTCCTTGTTCACTAAAAGTTAAATTTACTCAAAATTTATACACATGTAATATTTAGCCATATACTTACCCAGTAGTTTAAGATGCACCTTTCCTAAATAAAATTTCATACAATTTCAATCAGTTATAATGAGATGAGTGAAGCTTCCTTTTGGAAACTGTGCATTTAAATCCCTGCTTTTCTTACTTGTCAGAGACACACACTCACCAGCTCTTTGTACATTTTTGTTAAAATATATTTTATTGATTTGCTATTACTGTTGTCCCAATTTTCCCCCTTTCTCCCCTCCACTTTGGTACCCCCTATTCCCTCTGGCAGTGTCCCTCTTAGTTTATATCCATGTGTCATGCATGTAAATTATTTGGCTTCTTGTTTCATTTATTATTCTTCACTTTTCCCTCTCTATTCTGTAATTACCAATGTGTACTTCCTTTCCTTTTTTTTCACATTCAGATAATTCACCATTTAACGTCTGACTTCTGTCAGCCTCTCAAATCATATTTTTACAAAGTTATCTTTTCATTATGACAAAATGCTTAAGTTAATTTATTTGTTTAAAGAATTAACTTTTAAATATCAATTACAATATTAGCAAATACATGCAGAAATATATTTACATGCATACATATTTTTACAAATATTATACTAGAAAAAGTATTTTTATTCCTGTAACAGTGTCTGATAAGCTCATTTAATTAAATGCCTTCAAAAAGTTTCTATTAGAAGTATTTTGGTCTGGTTTCTTTCATTTCTTGTCCCTGAAATAATTTTCTCATAATCCTTCCCAGGTCTTACCTATATTTGACTTCACCTGAACTAAAAGATAAATAAATAAGTAAACAAAATATTTTAATTCCCAAAAGATTTAGTGTTCTTTATTCTTTAAATCTGCAGTTCAATATGGTAGCCACTTAAAGTGTGGCTAGTTCAAAATGTGATATACCATAAAGTATATATTGGATTTTGAAGCATTAATACAAAAACTTAAAAATGTGTCAGTAGCTAAAAAAATGTGTTAATAGCTTATATAATTATTATGTGTTAAATGATAATATTTTAGACATGTTGTAGTAAATTAAGCATTTTTCCTTTTCTTTTTTCTTTAAAACTTGTTTTACTTTGGAAGGGTAGTTTTGGGAAATACATCACAGAAATGGTGTATTACAGAACTCACTTTTATGAAAGCTTTCCTAGAGACAATGTCAAATCCATAGTAAACAATGAATATGGTTCCTGAGTTAGATTCCAGTCCTTTCAATAATACAACTCAACAACTCAACTTTATTTTAAGCTACTGCAATTGCAACTTATTCTTTATAAAGTTTTCCATCTTAGATTATAGACTGATTTTCATTTCCCCATCCAGGGGAGCATAAAATGGAATAAAAATAGCCTCTTCCAAGAAATGATGTTGGGAGAAGTGGACAGGGACATGCAAAAAAATGAAACTAGGCCACCAACCTACGCCATACACCAGAATAAACTCGAGATGGATAAAAGACTTAAACATAAGCTGTGCCACCAAAGAAGTCCTAGAGGAAAACATAGGCAGTAACATGTCAGATATCCCATGCAGCAATATTTTCACTGATATTTCTCCCAGGACAAGGGAAATAAAGGAAAAAGAAATGGAAGGACATCAAAATAAAAAAGTTTCTGCTCTGCTAAAGAAAATATCAGCAAAATTAAATGGGAACCAACTGTATGGGAAAACATATCTGCCAATCATACCTCACACAAGGGTTTGATTTCCAAAATATTTAAAGAACTAATATAACTCAACACCTGGGAGACAGACAACCAATTAAAAAATGGGCAAAGGACCTGAACAGACATCTTTCTGAGTAGGACATACAAAGGGCCCAAAGGCATATGAAAGAATGCTCAACATCACTAGCCATCAGAGAGATGCCAATTAAAATCACAATGAGGTACCACCTCACACCTGTCCAGATGGCCATTATTCACAAATCAACAAACAACAAGTTCTGGAGAGAATGTAGAGAGAAGGGAACCCTGGACCACTGTTGGTGGGAATGTAGACTGGTGCAGCCACTGTGGAAAACAGTATGGAATTTCCTCAAAAAACTAAAAATGATCCAGCAATTCCACTGCTAGGATTATACCTGAGGAACCTTGAAACATCATTTCAGAAGAACCTGTGTACCCTTATGTTCATAGCTGCACTATTTACAATAGCCAAGTGCTGGAAACAGCCTAAGTGCCCATTGGTGAATGATTGGATCAAAAACCTGTGGTACATTTACCTAACAGAATGCTATGCAGCAGAAAGAAGGAAGGAACTCCTACATTTTGCTTTAGCATGGATGGAACTGGGGAGTATTATGCTTAGTGAAATAGCTAGTCAGTGAAAGACAAATACCATATGATCTCACATAATACAGAAGACTAATGAATAAAACAAACAAGCAAACCAGCAAAACAGAACCAGGGGCATGGAAACAAGGGACAGACCTTCAGTGTGCAGAGGGAGGGGGAGGAGGAGGGGAAGAAAGATGCTAAGAAGGGGAACAGTTTAGTCAAGGGACTAGTATAAATGACCCATGGACATGACAACATGTGGGACTGACAGTGGGAGAGGGGATGGGGAGGGCAATGGGGGAAAAATGGGATAAATGTAACACAACAACAATAAAGCAATTTTAAAACGATTATAGTTTAGAAATGAAGAAACATTTAAACAATTTTATTATTTCTTTAAGTAATGTAACTAACAAACATGCAGAAAAACCAAAGAAGGGAAAGCTGACAGCCCAGCAAGTGGGTTGATTTCTTTTATAGAAATGTTAACAGATTTTATGCCAAGTTTATCAGTCAGGATAGACCAATAAAGGTTTATTTCACACTCATGCTAAATGTCCATCATGGATGTGTCGTTGCTCTATTCTGTATCTCACTCCACATAGACAGGCAGAGAAACATCTGTTACTAGACTTCATTGAAGAAGAAAGGGTCTCACATCAGTAATGTAACTTCTACTCACAACTCAGAATTCATTGCAGGAATTCACCCAAACACAAGATTATGAGGAAAGGCAAGCCTAACACAAGTCCAGAATGAGAGAATTGAAATATTTGGCAAAGAGCACTAATTGCTACTATATTAAGATATACGTATATTTAAGTAAATATGCAGAGGCCTCAGAGGAAGCCAGCCCTGTTGGCACCTTGATCTAGGACTTCAACCTCTAGAACTGTGAGGAAATACATTTCTATTATTTAAAACACCCAAATTGTGGTATTTTGTTATATCAGCCCTAGCAAACTAATGTGGCGGTATTAATATATTTTTTTGTATTGTGATAAAACCAAAAATACTGAAATTTAACTAATTTAAAGAAGATCATCAAGTTTGAAAGCAGCAAATGCTAACTCTGAAGTCAGACTTTGTCCTCTTAGCTCATTTACCAAAGTTGGTCATGAATTTGAACATAAAGCCACCCTCAACAACTTTTATGATTGAAATAATTCAGAGTATATTTTCTGACCTGAGTCAAGTAATCAAAGATAATTAGAAAATCCCCATCTGCTTGGGGATATAAATAATTCACTGGTGGGAGAAATATTTCAAGTACAAAATTTAAAAATATTTTGAACTGAATTATTGAGAAGATATCAGAACTGAAAACAGTGGGAGAGGGGATGTGAGATGCAACTCAAACAGTGTTTAAAGGGAGATGGAAATCCTCAGATACATGTATTAAAAAAAAAGGTTAAAAAGTAATTATCTAATCTTCCATTAAATACAGTATATCAAACCTAAAAAGAGAGAAGGAATAACCAAGAAGAGCCAAAATCAACAACACAGAAAATCAAACTTATAATAGAGAAAACCAGAAACTGATTATTTGATAATAAAATTGAGAAATCCATTGTAAGACTGATCAAGAAAAAGAGAAAATTACGCCCTGGCTGGTGGCACAGTGGATAAGGCACCGGCCTGTGAACCCAAAGGTCACTGGTTTGATTCCCAGCCAGGGCACATAATCAGGTTGCAAACCAGGTCTCCAGCCAGGTCTGTAGCCGGAGGCAGGTGAAAGGCAACCCTCTCTCCCTCTCTGTCTCTCTCCCTTCCCCTTGCTCTAAAAATAATAAAATCTTAAAAAAAGATAATTTTACTCAAGATCATAAAAGGATGCTATGAAATGGAAAAATTCCTCTAAAATTAAAAAAAAATAGCCAAATTAATTTGTTAAAAAGAAAATATCTGAAAACTCAGAGAATCAAGATGGTAGAGGAGTAAGTGGAGCTATACCAATCTCCTCCCAACACCAAACTGGAATTACAACTTAACTGGGGAGAAGTCATCCAGAATAACCAACAAAACACTAATTAGAGAGAAGCCTTATTACCATGAACAGAACAGAAGAGCCAATTCATCACAACATGACAGGTAGGAAGTGAGGAGACATGAGAGGGCTGGTAGGGCTCCCATGGGCAGCAGCTGAAGGGATGGAGAAACATCTCAGTAGCCAGAGGTTCCACCTGAGAAGGGTGGGATCTAAATCCCCAACTGGGCTTCCCAGCCTACAGCAACACAGCTGAGAGTAAAATAGCACCCAGTTGTAAAGTGAAAAGCAAAAAGGAGCCAGGTTTAGCCAGCTTGACAGAGAGACCAAGTTCTCAAAGCGACCATGCACGAAAATACAGTGGTACCCACCTACTCTGGACTCCAGCAGAGGGAGGGCACAGTGGACTAGAGACACTTATGGAGGGTTTGGGTCAGTGGCTTTAGGGGGAGAGTTGAGGGAGCAGCCCGTGAGTCCAATGCTGACCCATCCCACATACAGCCAGCAGACCACTCTTCTCCAAAGGGCCTGAGGGGAAGCCACTGTCCCACTCATAGGAATTAATCCATCCCACCCAGCAGTGGCTAAACCTGACCTCAGATCACAGGTTGATTGGATTAACAACTAAAGGAGACAGACAAAGACAGTGGATCTCTGGTAGTCTCCAACTGGCTAACTAGGCTCAGACTGGGGCAGGAGCTGATGTCACCAAGGGGGGAGCCAGGAAGTAAAAAAAGTGCACCTCTAAACCACTGAAGGTCACACCACTAAGACAGTAAATCAAAGCAGGTCAATCCAAGAAGCAGAAACAAACAAGAGTCACCTAAAATGGGGAGACAAAGAAATAAATCCTCAGCAAATGGAAAGGAGGACTCCCCAGGAAGAGTGCAAAATGAAATAGAGGCAAGCACCCTATCAGACATGGAATTCAAAATGATGCTACAGAAGCTCAATGAGGTCAGCCAGCTCAAAAAACTACAAACAACTCCAGGGGAACTATGAAGACCTTCAGGGAAGCTACAAGAACCTTACTGAGAACTACACCAGCATTAAAAAGGACACAGAAACCATCAATAAGAACCAGGAGGAAACGAATACAATTTCTGAATTGAAGAACACAGTAGAAGGAATCAAAAGCAGGCTAGAGAAAGCAGACAACCAGATCAGCAAGCTGGAGGTCAATGTAGCAAAAAATTCCCAGGCAGTACAACAAAATGAAAAAAGACTGAAAAACAATGAAGAGGTTTTAAGAGAGCTGCAGGACAACATGAAATGTAGTAACATACATTTTGTTATTCTGTATCATAGGGATACCAGGAGAAGAGGAGGATAGAGAAGGGATAGAAAACCTGTTTGAAAAAGTAATGACAGAAAACTTCCCTGACTTGAGGAGAGAAAAAGTCATGCAAACTCAGGAAGTACAGAGGATCCTAATGAAGATGAATCCAAACAGGCCCACTCCAAGACACATCATAATTAAAATAAGTCAAATTTCAAAGGCAAGGAGAGAATCCTAAAAACAGCAAGAGAGAAGCAGCTAATAACATACAAGGGGACTAGCTAATAACAAACAAGGGGACTCCCATAAGGTTATCAGCTGATTTCACCACAGAAACACAACAAGCCAGAAAGGAATGGCAGAAATATTTCAAGCAATGAAAAAAAAAAAAAAAAAGACCTGCAACCAAGACTACTCTACCCAGCAAGACTCTCATTAAAAATGGAAGGTGAAATAAGGAGTTTCCCAGACATAAGAAGGCTAAAGGAATACATCTTCAACAAACAAACATTGTAAGAGATGCTAAAGGGTCTGCTTTAAGAAGATGAAGACACAGAGAGACAGACAGGGACACAGGTACTAAGGGAAAAATAGATAATGAATAAGTATCTATCAATAATAACCTTAAAGGTAAATTGATTAAATGCACGAATCAAAAGACATAGGGTAGCCGAATGGTTAAGAACAAACTTTAACTTATGAATGCTTTAAAATGATCATTATAAATAGATTGTACTAAATAAGTTATAATGTTGTATATTACTTGTATCTGCATTACTGCAGGTTACGTTTTCTTAGATTGGAAGTATTTCACAATATGGGAAAATCATGTTGCTTGCAATAACTCAGAAAAATCGAATGCATTTAAGGAAGAAGAAAAAAGTAAGAAAATGTGGATGTATATCACATAGAAGACATGCTATCTTTCTTATTCACTGTGACAACATATGTGCTTATTTGTGGGTGTGTAATATATAGATTTTGTTTGCAATTTATGTTTTAAATAACAACCAACTGGTTGTTGGTGTGATGTGAAATCAGTTGATCTTTAGGTTAGAAAAGATGCTGAGAATGAAGACCAATTTGGATGGAAGTTGCAAACTACTGAACTATATGATTTGTGTACATAGACAATATATATTCTCGTATTAGCATGTAAATTAGATGAGATTCCTTCAAATAGATCGTGAAAATATACATTTCCAGTTATGAAGGCCCCCAAACTGGGGATGCTTAGGAAAAGGAATGAATGCTATAGTAAACTTTATTATTGAAGTGTGAACATACCTAATCTCTACCTCAACAGACTCTTAAATAGTTCAGGGGTTAGTTTAGGACCACATAGGAAGTCAACCACAAGTTCAAAAAATAGTTAGAATACTATTCTACAAAATTATTTAAATTCTAGGGATTTTTATTTTTTACCTCAACTTAATAGACATAATTTCTACTCTGGGGACTGGCTGAGCACTGCAGGTGCCATTATTTCTAAAGGCTTCAACTTGTAAAATACATGTAGCAAAAAACAGAGGGTATATAAAGAAGTAAGACCTGTGCACAGCCAAAAAAAAAAAAAACAAAAAACAAAACAAAAACAAAAACCCAAAAAAACAAAACAAACAACAAACAATCTACTATTTAAGATGAAAAACTCCAAAAAGAATAAGTTGTAGTTCCAATAGTTTAAAATAGAGTTATATTATTGGAAGAGGGAGGATCTGACACAAAAACCAAATTCATTTTTTACTGTGGGTTTGGCATTGTCTCTTGGACAACTTTCACAAAAGTGAGTTCTGAAATACACCATTTCTGTGATATGTTTCACAAATATAGCATTCCAGAGTAAAATAAGTATTAAAGAAGAAAAAGACTGATTTGCTACAATATATCTAAAATTCTATAATTTAACATGTAATAATTATATAAGCTATTGACATACTTTAATTTTTTGTATTAACTCTTCAAAATCCAGTATGTACTTTATCTTTTAATTTTTTAAATTAAAAAAAGGATTTTATTTATTATTTTTTAGAGAGAGGGGAAGGAAGAGAGGCAGAGAGGGAAAGATACTTCAATGTATGGTTGCCTTTCACCTGCCTCCAGCTATGGACCTGGCTGGAGGCAGCCACCTAGCTTGCAACCTGGTTATGTGTGCCTTAGCTGGGAATAGAACCAGCAACCTTTGGGTTCTTAGGCAGGTGCCTTATCCACTGTGCCACCAGCCAGGGCTTCCAGTGTGTACTTTAAATATGTGTGTAAATGTATTTTTGCATGTGCTTAGTAATATTGCAATTGATATTATTTAAAAATTAATTCTTTAAACAAATGAATTAATGTAGGCATTTTGAAATAATAAAAATTTTGTATTAATATGATTTGAGAAGCTGACAGAAGGAATTAATTAAATAGTGAATTGTCTGGATATGAAATGGAAAAAAAGCAGCACACATTGGTGGTTACCAAGTAGACAGGGGGATGTTATGAAGAACAAGGGAAATAGAGAAGCCAAAGAACTTACGTGCATGACAAATGGACATGAACAAAGCGGGGCATTGCCGGAGGAAATGGGGTACTGGGTGGAGGGGGGCAAAGAGGAGGGGAATTGGGACAACTGTAATGGCAAAATAAATAAAATATATTAAAACAAACAAACAAACAAAACCACCCCCAAAGAAAACCTAAGATCTAGATGTCTTTACTAATAATTCTTCTAAACTTTTTTTTTAATTCTTCCAAACTTTTAAGGAAGAATTAATAGCAATCACACACAGAAACACTTCCAGAGAACAAAAGAACAGGAAACTTTTCCCAACAATGTTTATGAGGCCAACATAACCTTGATTTAAAAACATGATAAGCATCTTGCTAGAAAGGAAAATTAAAGACTACTTCCTTTCATAAACTTAGATGCAAAATCATTGAACAGAATATTAGCCAAACAAAAACAGAGGTATATCAGAAGGATTATATATCTTCAATAGATTGTATCCCAGTAATGCAAGTGTGGGTTATCATACCTCCAACTCAATGCAACTTGGAGCATTTCTTTCACATAATTTCCATTCTAACAAAATATTTATCTCTGACTTTTGCAATGTTGATACCTGAAGATGCCATGATTCTCAGGAATAAGATGATCACATGAAAAAGTGCCATTTCTTTCAACATGAACAGAACTTTGTGGCCTTTATCATTAAATACATGTTGCATGTTTTTGTTTGTTGAATCCATCCTCCAAAAGCCTTGGACCTCCTGTCTTCTTTGCAGGTAAACTTTTTTTCCCTAAATAGTATCTTTTCTGAACTTTCTTTTAAAAACAGAAAATCCCTTCTGCCCAAGATGGAGGTACAGGTAGTCATGCTGTGTCTCCCTCTACAACTAAGAAGGAATACAACTACCTCAAAACTGGAGACAACCAGAAGTTCCAGAAAATCGAGCTGGAAGTCCAACAAACAAAGATATAAAGAAGAAACACTCATCCAGACAGGTAGGAGGGGTGGAGCCAGGACAGAGAAAACGTAGTGTGGAGGCAGTAGCATTGGTAACAACGGTGGTGGTGGCTGACCAGCAGAGGGTGCAGTCACCCATTAAAAAAAGTAAAGAGGAGCCCTGGCTGGTGGCTCAGTGGATTGACACCAGCCTGTGAACCCAAAGGTCGCTGGTTTGATTCTCAGCCAGGGCACATAACCAGGTTGCAAGCCAGGTCTCCAGCCAGGTCTCCAGCCAGGTCTGTAGCTGGAGGCAGGTGAAAGGCAGCCATACATTGATGTCTCTCTCCCTCTCTGCCTCTCTTCCTTCCCCTCTCTCCAAAAATAATAGATAGTCTTAAAAAAAAAAAAAGTAAAGAGGGACGCCTGGGGAGTGCTCCCATACCAGACCAGACTGCATAGTTCATGGTTCCAGCGCTAGAAAAACAAAGCCACATTTCTTCTGACTGTGAATACCAGTGGGGTTTGTGATAGTGGAATAAACGGCTGGTCTCTCAGCAGAATCTGTATGTTTAGAGGGGCCCCCACGGTTCTAGAATGTCCAAAGATCCAAACTCTCTGGGAGGCACAGCCAGGGTGACAGCTGGACAGGCGTCAGTCCCATATGGGTAGTGGGAGAAGTGCCTAAAAAAGGGGTCAGTGCTGAGCAAGCAGCATTGTTCCCTCTCAGCCTTCTCCCCCACATATAACTCCCCAATGTGGTGAAATGGGTCCCCCGGTACTAACCAACATCTAAGGCCCTGCCCTATGCAACATGCCAGGTGCAGCAGCTCTACCTAAGACACAGAGACAAACACAGGAGTCTGTCAAGTTGAGGAGACAAAGAAGTATGCCCCCTCTGCCCAAAGGCCAGATCAAGGTTCCAGTGCAAGGACTAAGCAACAAAGAGATAGCCAACCTAACAGACTCACAATTCAAAATACTGGTGATAAAGATGCTCACAGACTTGACAGATATGTTTGGGTATGGCAAAAATAGAAAGGAAGAAGTGGCTATGTTAAGTGAAACAAAGGAAAATACACACAAAACCAATGGTGAAGGGGAGGAAACTGGGGTTCAAATCAATGATTTGGAACATAATGAAGAAATAAACAGCCAACTAGTACAGAATGAAGAAACAAGAATTGAAAAAAATGAGGAGAGGTTTAGGAACCTCTGGTACTTTAAACATGCCAACATCTGAATCATAGGGGTGCCAGAAGGAGAAGAGGAAGAGCAAGAAACTGCAAACCTATTTGAAAAAATAATGAAGGAAAACTTCCCAAATTTGGAGAAGGAAAGAGACATTCAAATCCAGGAAGGACACAAAGTCCCAAACAAGTTGGACCCAAAGAGGACAACACCACCACACCAAGACACATCATAATTAAAACGACAAAGGTTAAAGATAAAGAGAGAACCTTAAAAGCAGCAAGCGAAAATAAGAAAGTTACCTACAAATGTGTTCCTATAGGACTATCAGCTGATTGCTCAAAAGAAACTTTGCAGACAATAAAGGGCTGGCAAGAAGTATTCAAAGTAATGAAAAGCAAAGACTGTCATGGCTGGTGTGGCTCAGAGGATTGAGCACTGGCCTGAGACCTGAAAGGTCCCTGGTTGGATTCCCAGTCAGGGCACATGCCTGGGCTGCAGGCTGGGTTCCCCACTGGGGGCACATGAGAGGCACCACATATCAATGTTTCTTTCCTTCTCTTTTCCCTCCATTCCCCTCTCTCTAAAAAATAAATACATTCTTAAAAAAAAAAAAAAAAAAAGCAAGGACCTATAACCAAGATTACTCTATCCAGCAAAGTTATCATTTAGAATGAAAGGGCAGATAAAATGTTTCCTAGACAAGGTAAAGCTAAAGGAGTTCATCATCACTAAGTCCTTATTATATGAAATGTTAAAGGGACTCATTGAAGAAAAAGAGAATCAAAACTATGAACATTAAAAAGACACTCACAACTATCAACAAAACCTATAAATAAATAAATACAAACAAAAACAAACTAATCAAACAACTATAATAGGAAAGGAATCATAGGTATGGGATCACTTGGAGGGTTATCTGCTGGGAGGTGGAAAAGGGAGACATGGGGAAAAGGTGCATTGATTGTAGGTACAAAATAGACAGGAAGAAGTAAAGAATAACACAGGAAAGGGCAAAGCCATCCAATGGGAGGGTGCTGTGATGGGGGTGCACTGAGGAGGAGTCACCGTGTCCGGGGAATAAGGGAAAAGCCAAGCAGTTAAAACTCTTTGATGAGTGTTTCAGTTAAATGACAGAATTACTAAACATAGGACATAGAACAGAGCACCTTAATAAACATTCTAAACTTCAAGTAAAATTTCAGGGGAAAAATATACATTTACAAGAATGGGCCACTGTGCTTACATTGATGACTGAAAGTTTGTTATAAGATGCCTTGATAATTTTCAGTGTTACAAAAAGAGGTAAAGTGTCTATAAAGTTAATCAAATGAATGTTCCTGCCATAGTGTCAGAGACTGAGCTAGACAGTAAATGTAATTCTGATATATAAGTTCATCTTCACAATGACCCTGAGAACTAGGAATCATGGTAACATTCTTCAAGACAAGGACACTGAGGTTCAATGGATTGATGTCACTTGCTCAAGGTGAAGCAGCTGACAACTGGCAGAGGGAGATACAAATAGGCCAAATCTGTTTGTATCCTTTACTATCATCTTTTTATAATTTGTCACATAGCTGCCTATAGTTCCTCAACACAGACAGGCACATTGTTTGTGATGGAAATTAATACACAAGTGACAGACCTGTGCAAGGAAGGCTGAAAGATGGAGGCAGGTGAAAGAAACAGTCCTGGATTCTTCAGATAACTGTGCAGGCCTGCACGAAGCTGGTCCCATTAAGAAGTTAAACTATATCGCCCTGGTAAAATCAATGAAAAGGGCTGCATGAATGTAGAGCACTTAGATGTGGAGGAAGGTGCATTTATTATTCTGTGCACTGTAGCATGTGAGATGGATGCCATTTTGAGACTTCACAAAGTAAAAAGTAAAAAGTGCTGACAAACAAGTAAATCACTTTATTAATTTGCTGTGAGAGGATAAATGAAACTTGAGAGACTCTGTTTGCCCTAGACTCAGCTCTGTGGGATGATCTATCGCAACTCCTGCTGTTTTTCAGATGTAATCTTTCCTTGAGATTTCCTACAAGTATTAATGCTCCATGTTCAGTTTCAAAATACTCACTTTGACACATCTCAAAATACCTGGGTAAGTTATCATATTCATTCACCTATCCTGCAAACCCTCCACTCATCTCTTATCCCAGCCAGCCCTTCAGAAAGGTGCATGAGTCAGGTGTCTTTCTCAGGACTCCTGCAGAGAATGTGTGAGGCACCTGCAAGTCGCCATCCATGCTGCCACCTGGGGTTTATGACCTCCGGCCCACTCCCCCTGCACCATGCTCCTGGGACAGTTCTTTGCAATACCAGGCATTCATTTCTATAGACTTAGAGTTTTCATTTTTCAAGAGATTTTCCCTAAAATGCAAATTCCCAAAACTGTTATTAAACAAAAATGTACCTGGGAGAAGTTAGGAAAAGGTGAAGAAGTGACAGGATCTGTAGAAGGAATTCAAAGGTGACCCATACCTTTTCTTGGGCCAACAATAAATGTCCTCTCAGGCTTCTAAAGTCCTTGTAAGTCAAATGTCCCAACTATCTGCGATCCCAGGTCAAATTGCTTCTCCAGGCCAGAAGAAATGGTGCCACTTGTTAGGGGCTCTCTCTTCCAGAGGGAGGCAGGAATGCCTTGCAGTAACACATGGGAAAATAATTTGTGAAAACCCCATCCTGCGGTTCTGTTTAGGACCTCTGGTCATCTATGTGCAGATTAGAAATGGTCCTTTCAGGACTGAGGGCGCAGGTTTTGGCAAACAGGGAAATGCCTGGCCAGTGTACATAGGAACTGCACAACCATAGATGAAGACTGCTGGCCTTGCTGTACAAAATCCTTCCCAGGCTCTGACTGTGCTTTGTCTAAGTGTATTAATGAAATGAAATTCTAATCTCTCTGGTTAAATTTTAAGTGCAGCCCTGGCTTTTGTAGCTCAGTAGGTTGAATACTGAAAGGTCACTGGTTTGATTCCCAGTCAGGGCACATGCCAGGGTTGCAGACCAGGTCCCCAGCTAGGGGCATATGAGAGGCAACCAATCAATATTTCTCTCGCATGTTGATGTTTCTCTCCCTCTCATCCTCCCTCTCTTTCCTACTCTTTAAAAATAAATAAAATCTTCAAAATATACATAAATGAAAAGGGGATGGATATAATACAACAATAAAATTTAAAACAAAACCAAAAAACATATGTAAATGATTAGAAAAATTTAAGTGCATATTTCTGAAAAGTTAATATATTAAATTTCCCTATAAGGTTTGTTGAAATTCACTGAGAAAATAGATGTTTCTTGTTATTCTGTAAGCGATTTTTGTTTCATCTGCCTTCTGCACTGTACTTTGTAGCTTTCATACCAATACACACACACACACACACACACGGCCACACCCACACCCATATACACAGCCACAGCCACACATATATGCATGCACATACACTTACCTAGGGACATATAACCACACACAGCCCAAAATATACCACACTTTCTCACACCCATACAAAGTAACTGACATTCCTAGGCCCCTGTGCCCCCTACACACATGTTCTTTTCTCTTCTATAAGAATGTCCACACACAGCCCTGGCTGGTGTGACTCAGTGGATTGGGTGCTGGTCTGTAAGTTGAAAGGTCAAGAGTTTGGTTCCCAGTCGAGGTGCATGCCTAAGTTGTGGGCTAGGTCCCTGACTTGGGGAGTGGAAGAGATGACCAATTGGTGTCTCTCCCACATTGATGTTTTTCTCCCTCTCTTTTCCTTTCCCTCTTTCTAAAAATACATAAATAAAATATTTAAAAAACAAGAATATTCACACACATCCACACAGTCTCATACAAATTCTAGTTGCAGATGTCTCCTGCTCACAGATACTGCACCATCACGCACCAAACTCTTTATAGAACACATGTCCTTTCTAAACAAGCTGCCCTCTCCAGAAACATCCTCGTGCCTGAGAAACAGATCCATGAGGATTCTATTGTTTTCTGACTTTTACTTATTTATTTTTTTAGAGAGAGGGGAAGGATGGGAGAAAGAGAGGGAGAGAAACATCAATGTGTGGTTGCCTCTTGTACGTGCCCAACTGGGGACCTGGCCCACAACCCAGGCATGTGCTCTGACTGGGAATCAAATCAGCAACACTGATTCCCAGGCTGGTGCTCAATCCACTGAGTCACAGCATACCAACCAGCGCTTGTTTACTGACTTAATTTTCCCTTATAGGTCAGCTTTTATTTGCTCAACCAAAGAATTTGAATGCCTTTAGAAACTGCTGAAAATAGTAAACAGTATCTAAAAATGCTCCAGAATTAAACATTTATCAATCACTTTAACCTAATCATCCCCACACTGACTGACCAATTTGTTTAGAAATTGCATCACTATTCAGAATAACTTTGCTAAGGTTTGAAGGAGGCTAATAAATGATACTCCTTTTCCCCTGCAGATAGAAGGCAATCAAGAGTCAAAGCATTAGGCAGAGCAAACTGTACATGAAACTGGGTTGGAGAAGATGGTTTGGGAACACAAAGAGTTTCCTGAAACACCCTTGTCCAGAATTAGATACTTAGTAATCAGTCACTGGCAGCACTGAACAATGACAGTCCCTCCTCCACAAAACAAGACCACATCTGCTCTCTCTACAACAGAAGAAAACGCTGCAGGCCTGGGGCTGAGAGCTGTAAGACACTGGTGGAGGACAGACAGCAACTCTCCAGCATTTTCCAGGAAGGCCAAAGACCTGGACTAGAGAATACAGTGATGGAGAGAGAACCATGGGGGCATCAAATGATATCAAGAGTGGGAGATACGGCTTTCTTTCATCTTTACATTTTAGGCTTAGCCAACCAGCATAACCATGGATGGGAACTCCCTCCTCCATGGAGACCAACAGTCTATTAACATGTTAACTCTCAGCATGTGGTCTCAACCCCAGAGCACCAGAGCTGGGAAGAGGCACTCACGTAACTGGCTATGAAAACCAGTGGGGTTTCTGATCACTAGAGATAGACAGGAGCCTGCTAGAGACAAAGAAGGACACAATATAATGATAAGGAATCATTTCAACTAGAGTATAAAACTCTTGCAAATATTTATGTAGCTGACATAGGAGCACTAAACAGATAGAGCAAATCGATCAAATCTTGATTGACATAAAGGGATAGATTGATAATGATACAGTCATAGTAGGGAACTTTAACACCCCATTGACATCAATGGATAGATCTTCCAGACAGAAAATCAGTAATGAAAAAGAGGCTATAAATAACACACCAGATCAGATGGATTTAATTAATATCTTCAGAGCATCTCACCCCAATGCAGCAGATTACATATACTTTTCAAGTGCACATGGAACATTTTCTAGGATAGATCACATGTTAGGACACAAAACAAGTCTCAATAAATTTAAGAAGATTGAAATCATATCAAGTATCTTCTCTGACTATAATATCATGAAACCAGAATTCAATCACAAGAAAAAACCTGAAAAACACACAAAGACATAGAAGCTAAATAACATATTACAAACAATAAATAGGTTAACAATTAGATCAATGAAGAAATCAAACGATGCCTGAAACAAATGAAAATGAAAACACAACAACCCAAAACCTCTGGGATAGTTAAAGCAGTGCAAAGAAAAAATTCATAGCATTATAGGCCTATGTCAAGACACAAGAAAAATCCCAAATAGTCTAACTTCACACTTAAATGGACTTTAAGAAAATATGAACAACCACATGCCAACAAAATGGACAATCTGGAAGAAATGGATAAATTCCTAGAAACATACTATCATCCAAAACTAAATCAGGAAGAACCATAAAATCTGCATAGACCAATTACAACTAATGAAACTGAAGCAATAATTGAAAAACTCCCAACAAATAAAAGTCCTAGACTAGATGGCTTCACAGGTGAATTTTACCAAACATGAAAAGAACTAACACCTCTCTTTCTCAAGCTATTTCAAAAAATTCAAGAGGAGGGAAGACTCCCAAGCTCATTTTACAAAGCCAGCATTATTCTAATTTTAAACCTGAAAAAGACACTACAAAAAAAAACAGAAAATAGCCAACATTATACTCAATAGGCAGAATGTGAAAGAGCTTCTCTTAAGATCAGAAACAAGACAGGGATGTCAGCTTTCACCACTCTTATTCAACATAGTACTGGAAGATCTAGCCACAGTAATCAGACAAGAAAAAGAAATAAAAAGCATGTAAATTGGAGAGGAAGAAGTAAAACTGTCATCATTTGCAGATGACATGACATTCTATGTAGAGAACTCTAAAGATTCCACCAAAAAAACTACTATAACTAATAAGTGAATTCAGTAAGGTAGCCAAATAAAAAATAAATATCCAGAAATCAGTTGCATTTTCATACACCAATAATGAACTAGCAGAAATGGAAACTAAGAAAAAAATCCCATTTACAATTGTATCAAAAAATACCTTGGAATAAATTTAACCAAGGATGTAAAATATCTATACTCAGAAAATTATAAGACTCTGAAGAAAGAAATAGAAAAAGATACAAATAAGTGGAAGCATATACCAAGTTCTTGTATAGGAAAAATGAACGTAATTAAAATGTCCATATTACCCAAAGTGATCTATAGATTTAACACAATTCCTGTCAGGATACCGATGGCGTATTTCACAGAACTAGAACAGATACTTCAAAAGTATATATGGAATTACAAACACCCCAAATAGCCACAACAATCTTGAGAAAGAAGGACAAAACTGGAGGAATCTCTTTACCTGGTATCAAACTACGACAAGCCCATAGTAACCAAAACAGCATGGTACTGGAATGAAAACAGATATATAGATCAATGGAACAGAATAGAGAGCCCAGGAACAAACTCATGCCTTTATAATCAATTACTATTTGACAAAGGAAGTAATACAGTCTATTCAATAAATGGTGCTCAGAAAATTGGACAAATACATGAAAAGAAAGAAAGAAAGAAAGAAAGAAAGAAAGAAAGAAAGAAAGCCACTTTCTTACACCAAACATAAGAATAAATACCAATGGGTTAAAGATTTAAATGTAAGACTTGAAACCATAAAAATTCTAGCAGAAAGTGTAGGCAGTAAAATCTTGGACATTCTTGTCTTTTTTCTAATATATCCCCTCTAAAAAGGGACACAAAAGAAAAAAATAAACAAATTGGACTACAGCAAAGTAAAAACTTTGGGCACATCAAAGAAAATCATCAACAAAATGAAAAGACAACCTATGTTAAAGGAGAATATACTCACTAATGATACATTTGAAAAGGGGTTAATATCTGAAATTTGTAAAGAATTTATAAAATTCAACAGCAAAAGAAAAAACCAAATAATCCAATTCAGAGAAAAGAGCTGAAGAAACACTTCTCCAAACAGGACACACAGATGGCCAACAGACACGTGAAAAAATGCTTTACATCACTAATAATCAGAAGCATATTAATCAAAATCACAATATTAGCTCACATCTGTCAGAATGTCTATCATCAATAAATCAACAAACAAGTATTGTTCAGGATACGGAGAAAAAAGAACCCTAGTGCACTGTTGGGCATGCAGATTGGTGCAGCCACTTTGGAAAGCAGTATGAAGTTTTCTCAAAAAATAAAAATGGAACTGCCTCATGACCCAGTGGTTCCACTTCTGGGAATATATCTGAAGAAATTCAAACACTAATTCAAATGAACATGCACCTCTACATTCATTGCAGTGTTATTTGCAACAGCTAATATCTGAAAGCAGCCCAACTGCCCATCAGTAGATGAGTGGACCAATAAGTGGTACACTTACACTATGGAATAACACTCAGCCATAGAAAAGAAGAAAATCATATCTTGTGTGACAGGATGGATGGATATGGAAATTATTATGGTAAGTGAAATAAGCCAGTCAGAGAAAGGCAAGTACCATATGATGTCACTTAGATGTAGAATTTCATGAACAAAATAAACTAGAAGACAAAATAGAAACAGACTCATAGATACAGAGAACAAACAGCTGTTAGAGGAGAGGGTGGTGTGGCAGGGCGGGGTGAAAAAAGTGAAAGAATTAAGCAAAAATGAACAAGCAAACACAGACAACAGTAGGTGATCACCAGAGGGAAAGCAGGTAGAGGGAGGTAGAAAAGGGTAAAGGGGGTTGAGTGGTGATGGGAGGAGATTTGACTTTGGGTGGTGAGTACACAATACAATATACAGATGTTATGTTAGTATTACATAGAATTGTATACTTGAAACCTATCTAATTTTATTAATATCACCCCAATAAATTCAACAAAAATTAAAAATAGAAAATTTAATAAAATTGTATACTCTCACTTTCGTAAGACCATTTGTTTATCCTCTTTGGACCAGAGTTGAACACTATAAATTTTACTCTCAGAAAACACTTACGTGTGCTAGAATCATATATTAATTAAATCAGTCCCAGAGCTACTTAGGAATCAATGCTGATAATTTAGCCTTGTCAGGGTCCCCCTGGGAAAGCACTGAGGCTTGGAACCCTGCACAGGCCAGGTGAAGCCTGGAAGACCTGACTGGAAAATCAGGAAAGCTGGGTGCATACCTGCCTCAATGCTCTAGCCAGTGGGCCCCAGAGGAAATGGGATCATGGGAACATACTTTAGCCTCATTGAAGTCTGGCCTGTTCTCTCACCTCACTTAATCCTATGTTGTATCAACAGGAAAGGTTTTTAAAATTTGAATGCACATTCTGACCTGAGTGAACCTCAGCGCTCCTTCACTTGTTCCTGAACAATATCCATTTTCCTGTAATTAGCATTGTTTAGCATCGATTGACAAGCTACATGCCTTCAAATTTACCACTTTCAATAAAAGATCTTTGGGAACAGTGAATGGGCCTTCTTCCCCCTAGCACAAGCTGCCTGGGAAGCAGTATTTGTTTCATCCCTGGCACCAGGGGATCTCTGCAGATTGTGGGGCTCCACATAGCCTCTATCCTATTTCTATCCCAAATTATCTCCAGTCTTGTTTTTCAATGTAGTTCTCAGCTAAATGCTTACACTGCTCCACTTCAGGAAGGGGAGTCCCGATGATTAGACAGGATCGGAAATTCCTATGAAGCTGACACAGTTGCCCACCTCTGGCAAGTTGTTGCTCTTTTTGAGCTGTAGATCTTAGATTCAGTGATATCAATCTTGCAATATGTGTGACTTCTTGAGGATTCTAAAGCATTAGTAAAACACAAAAAATTCCCAGCAATGGCAAAACAGCCACTAACTTTAAACAACAACAACAACAAAACCCAGAAAAAAAAAAAACAAATAGCCAAAACCAGTGCTTAATAAATCATCTCAGGCACAATTATATTCTTAGTACCAGTTTTTTTAAAGCCAAAGACTGTAGCCAACTCAGTGGCTTCTGACAAAAGGAGGGTAAGTGGAAGTCTTAGTATCAACTTCATCAGAATGAAGGTCAGTATGGCAATGGTCTAGAACAGTGATTTTCAACTGGTATGCTGCAAGAAATTTTAGTGCATGCAATACCTGATTATTTAGTCACTGACCTCCTTTCCCTTTGGGTGTCAAGTAAAAAAATGACAACAGCTAACACAATAATAGCCATTTGCTGTGAACAAATCAAAATCATGTCTAATTTTTTTCAGATCATCAAAAACTACCTTTTTTGGTGTGCTGCAGAATTTTAGTAATTAGTTTATGTGTGTTGTGAGATGAAAAAGGTTGAATATCGATGGTCTAGAGTTCACAAAATTCAATTAAAAAAATTTTTCTATTTAAACAATTACATATGGCAATAGTTAACTACTTAATCTGGAAAAAATAATTCACTATGTATATACTGTCTCCTTACTTGGAAATAGGCATTTGAGACATGTTGCCTTCTTGTAAAATTAAGAAAATTGCAATTGTGGCTGCCTGCATCATTAGGTCTTATTTATGAAGCCTTTCTTATTTAACAGGTTTATAAAATAAGAACTAATAAGATGTAATTAGGAGACAAGTTTAGTTTTGTGTCCCAATGTTAGTGTAAAATTTGCTCAATGGGGCTAGCTCTTACCCCATTCTTAAAGTCAAACAGGCTTTGAAGGTCACTTGTAGGTACTAGCAAGAATTGGGGTTATTTTAAGTGGCAGAAAATCCCAGCCAGGCCAATGTGGGCATGTGGCAACAGCAAGAAATAAACCTTTGCTACTTTAATCCACTGACATCGAAGGTTCACATTAACGTGACGTAAGCCAGGTCATCCTGACTGGGAAATTCTTATTCTCTAATTATCTCCCTCCTCCTGTATTCACTCTCCTGATAAAAGTCACTCTCCAAATGTGATTTTGATTACATTCCTTCCCCTCTGTCTCTCACTAATCATTACGTTCTACTGATTTAGCCTCCAAAATGGTTCCAATAACTGTGGTTTTTTTCTTATTCCCAAGTAGCTCTCACTGTGTTTTTTAAAAAATCTCTCTATTGGTACTTATGGAATGATATTCATAACTGGCTTCTGGGTCTCCATTCACTTATTTGTACAGCTAATTTTTCTTTTGGTACATTAACATGTGTTGCATGACTAGACATTAAGTCATTTAACTACTTGGAACTTACAGTGTTTTTCTACAAGTGATTAAAAATCCAAGTACCTTAGTGAAGCTTTCAACATTATATCCTCCAAATATCAGATTGGCCAAAAAGTCTGTTTAATTTTCTGAAAAATAAAAGAAACACTTTTCATTTTTACTGATAAATTTGTTATTGGTTTGGATCTGTTGAGTGTGATGGCATCTCCTGCGTGGTATAACTCTGACTCAATTTGATTGAAGTTGTAGCAACTTCAACTGACCTACCTGACTGTGGAGCATTGTCCTGTGAGAAATTTCCAGTACTAAACTTCACAAACCACTTTGACATGTTCAATCAGTCATAACACCTTCTCCATATATTGCACAAATAATTTTTGCGTTTCAGTTGCATTTTTTCCTTTCCTGAAATAATAAAGCATAATATGTTGACAATATTACATATTTTCTTCCATTTTTAATACTAAAATGGCAACACAGAAATTTACCAATTTTTATAAAATGCATGCTGATATGACAGCTGTCAGAATACAATCTAACATAATTGTTTTGAATGAAGTTATAGATAACTGAGCACTACTAGCAGCCACTATACAGAAAAAAAACAAATGAACTTTTTGGACAACCCAATAACTTCTCAACTGTATTTAGCACTCAGACTTACAATGTCACATATTTCAGGCAGCTTCCCCAGTGGAGGATCCAGTTTCCAGGAAAATGTGAAGAGTGATCACAATATAAGTTTTTAAAAAATGGTATAAATGCTAAGATTTATAAATCTTCCCAGATACTGAGCAAGGAACTGATAAGATCCAGCCATCCATGGAGGGAAGTCTTCAAGGTTCTGTCCCTGCCAAATGAGACAATAATTTCACTTGTTAAATGATATTACAAAGCTGTACAGAGAATTTCTAAATTAGTGACCCATGTCTGTTTCATCTTAAAATATCCCAGCTATACTGATTTTCTTCAGAAGAACTCCCAAATGGGATATTTTAAAATAGCTTCCCTCATTCTGTTTATCAGACTGTCTAGAACCAGATACTATTTCAGATTATGGCAACTCATTATCAACAACAGAGAACTAAGAACCCTTCTTGTCATTCAGTCACTCAACATACTGTATGTTTAATAATCATCTAACACACGCAAAGAACAATCTTTTCTTACTTGCATCTCAAGCCACTAGCGTCTTGCACAAAATGGCCAAAACGAGGTAGTTATTGCTAAGCTTTGGGAACACAAGAACAATTACTCATGGACCATGTCTACAATGGCCTGCAAAACTTTGGGACAGACCATGAAATAAACACCATTAAAAACACAAGCCTTGTGCTGAGAGAGCCTGGGGCACAAAAATACATTCTTATTGTGAACATCCCAGAAGGATAAAGAGAAAATGTTTCAGTCGAGCAACTCCTTTATTTTTCACTGTGCGGGAACATGGGAACGGCATCGCAGCGGGAGAGATCAGTACAGCCAGGATAAGCAGTTACTGGCTTATCGGACACGGTTGGCAAACAGAAAACACAACTGCAGGCTGGCTCAGAGTACACAGCAGACTAATGAGAAATTGGGCTGGAGAGGAAGTTTGCAGCCATGTCAGCCATATCATAAAGGACCCTGGGTGTCAGGTTAAAAGCTTTGAAATTAATTTTTTAGGCAACCGAATACATCTATAGTAAAATGTTATAACCTAATACATTTAGGAAGAGAATTATGATGGTAATATCCAGGATTAAGAATTGTTTAAAAGTTACTTCATGGGAGACTAATGACAATACGTTCATTATTAATTTCCTGACGGATACCTGAATGTCACACCGTACCCTCCCAGAAGGTTTTTGAATGGCATTATCGCATAGCCCTGTTTGATGTGGAGTCTGGTTGGTTGCCTTGGAGTAAAATATTTTTCTATAAGTTTGTAACAACTAGATGATCTTAACTGCTATATTCAACAGGTGTATGAGTCGTTTAAATTGATTATGGGTTGAGAAACCATAAATGTGTTTTGATGGATTACATAGTTCAAACTGCAGTCAGTTTCCTAAGAATTTTCAGATATTCAGGAAAAAAAAAAAAAAAGACAAAAGCCTGATGGGAATAGGGTTAAAACTGCCAAACCTGTATTACAAAAAGATTAACACTGTAAATTAAATAGACATAGAGAAACATAGAAAACTTTAAATATAATTAATATCTTTAAAGAGTTTTTCTTATCCATAGTAAAAGAAATATGCTTCTCTAAAATAACTACTTCAGTGCTTAGTGATTAAATATAAATATGTAATTCTTAGTAATACATATTTAATGTATTATCTTTTGCAATATTTATGCAACATATATAAAATATTTAATGAATGCAGATACACACATTCTTATAAGTTCATAAATAAATGCTAATATTTAAAACTACAATAATGAGCTAAAAATAAGAAGAAACCTAAATAAAATATGAATTAGTGAGATGGCAGATTGGACAGAATGATTACTAACAAAAGCACTTAGGGATGGGAGAGGGCTGTGCTGGGCGGAGACAGGGAAAGGAAGACATGGGAACAAGTGTAATAGCATAAGCAATAAGAAGAAAAAAACCAAAATCAAACAGCACAAAATGTCAAAGAAATGCAAATATGTACAGAAGTTGCCTGGCATGAATATGTGCAAATATGCCCATGTTATCATTATTGTAATAGTGAAAAATCAAAAATATTCTAAATGTCCTTTACTTGCTGAATGGTTAAATAATTTGATGCATCCATATTTGTGAAATAGTGCTTCCTAACGGCTATTAAACATTACATATATTGCATCCTTTATTAAAATATGGTGCTTCCATTTTTATTAATTATTACATATATCATAAGAATTCCATTTCAATCGTAACAATTATAAGTAAGCAGTAGCTTAAGACAATTAGGGCTTTGTTATTGTTTAAACTTTATTGAGGTATGACTGAAAAATAAAAGTTGTATGCATTTAAGTTGTATTGCGATGTTTTGATATTACATATATGTTGTGAAATGATTACCAAACTCAAGCTAATCAAAATATCCATCATCTCCATAGTCACCTTTTTCTGTGTGTAAGAACACCTGAGGTTGACTTTTTTAGCAAATGTCAAATCAAGTATTCAGTACCTTCATTCTCATCACCATTTATAGGTGAAGAGAACTTATTCATCTTATAACTTTGTTCCCTTTAAACAACATCTCCCTTTTCCCCCACCCCAACCCCTGGTAACCTCCACTTCACTGTTACTTTAAGTTCAACTTTTTTAGATTTCACACAGAAGGGAGATCATACAGTATTTGCTTCCCAGTGTCTGACTTATTTCAGCATAATAATCTCCAGAGTCATTCATGTGGTTGTAAACGGCAGGATTTCTTTAATTTTCATAGGTTTAAAATATTTCATTGTGGAGTGCATGTGTGTGTATTATTTTTTTTTTTTTAACACACTGCACCATTGATGGACACCTAGTTTGTGACCATATCTTGGCTCTTGTGAATAGCACTGCAAAAAGCAGAATGCAAATAACTCTTCCAGAGAATGATTTTATTTCCATTGGATGAAATCCCAGGAGTAGGAGTGCTGTATCACAAGGTAGTTCTATTTTTAATTTTTTGAGTATCTTCCGTGCTGCTTTCCCTCGTAAGTGTATCAACTGACATTCCCACCAACAGTCCACAAGGGTTTCCATTTCTCCACATCTTCATCAACACTTGGTGTCTTTTGACTTTCTGATGATGGTATCCTAACAAACCTGAAGTGGTATCTCACTGCATTTGCATGTCTTTTTTTTGAAAAATGTTTCTTCAGGTTTTCTGTCCACATTTTAGATTTTATTTTTTGTTGTTGAGTTTTGTGGGTTCTTGATATATGTTGGATATTAAACCCTTATCAAATATATGATTTGCAAGTATTTCCTCCCATTTCATAGGTTGCCTTTTCATTTTGTTGATGGCTTCCTTCACAGTGCAGAAACTTTTTAGTTTTACATAGACTTGCTTATTTATTTTTGCTTTGTTGCCTTTGCTTTTGGTCTTCATTTCAGAAATTCACTGCCAAAACCAATGTCAAGGAGCTTTGTTTCCCCTGTGTTTTTGTTTTTGCTTTTTTCTAGCTGTTTTATGGTTTCAGGTCTTCCATTTAAGTAATTGACCCACTTTGAATTGATTTTTATGGTGTAAGATAAGGGTCCAACTTTATCTTTTGCAAACTAAGGGTATATATCTACAAGGAGAAGTTTGCAGGCCTGGTCCAGGAACACCAGGGGAGAAATGTTGGTGACTTGCTTAGCCTTTTCCTCATGGTGTAGTTGTGGCCATGCAGCTCCAATCATTGCATCCACATTTCAGGCAACAGGGAGAAGGAAAAGGACAAAGAAAGTAGGGACTACATCTGCACTGAGAAGACAAAATTTTCTCTGAGATCCCTACCTGCTTCACTGGTCAGGACTGTGTGAAATGACTGTCTATGCAAGCAACAAAGAACACTGATAAATTTAGTTATTTTGTTGTTTTAATGGGGCACATTGCTGCTCTCAATAAACTGGGATTCTATTAGAAAGAAAGGGATTTTGGGTATCAGGTAGGCTTTATCAGTAAGACAAACTATACAAAAGAATAATGGTCCATCCATATTAAGACTATATATATATATAATTTTTTTTTTAAGTAAAGAAGGCTTTATTTGATTTCCAGCCAGAGCACACATAACCAGGTTGCAAACCAGGTCTCCAGCCAGGACTGTAGCTGGAGGCAGGTGAAAGGCAACTGTACATTGATGCTTCTCTCCCTCTTGGCCTCTCTCCCTTCCCCTCTCTCTAAAAATAACAAATAAAATCTTAAAAAAAAAAAAAAAAGGCTTTAAAAATTGCGTAGCGATTCAAAGTAAGTTACTTAATTTATTGCTGCATCTGTCACAGAAATATATGCATAATATCATTGTATTGTGAGCCCTGGCTAGTGGCTCAGTGGATAGGCATCAGCCTGCAAACCCAAAGGTCACTGGTTCAATTCCCAGCCAGGGCACATAACCAGATTGCAAGCCAGGCCACCAGCCAGGTCCTTAGCTGGAGGCAGGTGAAAGGTAACCATACATTGATGATTCTCTCCCTCTCTGCCCCCCACCTTCCCCTCTCTCTAAAAATAAATAAAATCCTTTAAAAAATCATTGTATGGAAAATGAAAAAATCCTCAAACTATATATTTTTGTTTTTGTGTGTGTTTGTGTGCATACTCATGAAAATGTACACAAAAATGTATTCCATTTTATTGCAGTTTGGGAAAACAGATAACTAGGGGAAAACACAGAATATTATCCTATAAAATATAATATCAAAGTTGGTTATACTGAAGAAAAGAACATAAATAACTTTAAAATATTTCTGTATTTTTTCCCCATTTTCTACACTAAGCATGTTTGTTTTGTAATCAAGAGTAAAGGAGTACATGGACATGTATAAAGAAGGGCATTAGCTGAGAGAAATTTAATATATCTTGGAGATGCAGAATAATTTTAGGGCACAAAATACTCCCAGTGGAAAATCTGATTATTTCCTTCAAGATTTTTCTGTTTGTTTGCTTGCCTTGTTTCATTTATTTATCAATTTCAACATCAAAACTATTTCATACTGAAAAGTATTTATAAACAGAGGCAGAATTTTGAAGATACCTGCTTACCTCCTGTTCTGTGCAATGAATTCATGGTTGCCAGCCTGCCAGCTTGATTATCACCTAAGAAGCCAATATATTACCTAAAGCTAATACTTAAAAAAAAATTGTTTTAAATTAGTATTTAAAATCACAGATGATAGTCTAAACTTTTATCACATGGGTGTCTTCTTTCTCTCCTGCAAACCCACTTTCTTAGTCTATGGTTTAATCAGTGAAGAAGCAGGGGCCCCCAATCTTGGGATGGAAAAATGAAATCTAATCAATTCACTTCCTCCCAGGGCTCACCTTCTAGGATGAATCATTTTCAGTGCTGCTTGTTTGATCTTCGGCTTATTCCTTAATAAATCAGCGACAAGGAGGTATGTGAACTGAAGTCGTGGGGTGTACATCAAACTTCTGATGTCCCCATCTAATTCTTACCACCCCCTCAGGGTGATTTACCTCAAAGCAATGAATTTTGGAGGAATTTAGTTTCTTTATCTGTGATCATGTCAATTCATGTTTATTTTACTGAAATGTTATACAAAATAAGTAAAATAGTTTAAATTGAAAGAATTTTCAATTATTAAAGAGAAGGAGCCCAAAAGAAAAAAAATTTTTTCCTAATAATATTTGTCTACAAGATACAGGAGCCAATCCTACTTCTAGAATATGCAAGAATTATAGATAGTATTTTTAATTCTTTTAATTTATATCACAGTTTAAAGCATTTCCTATATTCTGGGTCATCAACTTCCATTTATATGAAGGATCTTAGTTAAAAATATATATTATTGATTCTGGAAAATCACTTTTGTTTCCAATTCGAAGGGGTTTTCTTCATTCTGTTGGAGAGGATATTTCTTGAAATTGGACCCTCAAAAGAGGCATTCAACTTTCAGCAGCACATTTCAAGATCAAAAATAGTGTTAAGGGTTAAGACTGGAATAGCTAAAACTTGAATACTCTGATTTTTCTGATATCCATTTTTTTTTTTTTTAAAGATGTTATTCATTATTTTCAGAGAGAAGGGTAGGGAGGAAGGAAGAATGGGAGAGAAGCATCAACATATGGTTGCCTTTCACCTACCTTCAGCTAAGGACCTGGCTAGAGACCTGGCTTGCAACCTGGATATGTGCCCTGACTGGGGAATAGAATCAGTGACCTTCGGGTTTGCAGGCTGGTGCCAATCCACTGAGCCTCACCAGCCAGGGCCACTTTTAAAAGGGAAAAAAATGCAGGGTTTTTTTTTTTTTTTTTTTAAATTTCTCTGGATAAGGAGTTTCCATGACCAAACACCTACCTGCCTGCCATGTTTAACATTTCAGTAAGGCCAAACACCATCAAATAAAGATTTGTACATGGATCTAGGTATGCTATTAGAATTTTCCCTTTGTTTTTGAAATTGTGATTGGAAAGCAAATTCCAATCACACTTTACTCATTACAAGAACTCATTAATTAATTGACCTTAAAACATAGCATACTAAGCACAGCCTTTGAACCTGATGTGTCTTGTTTGTAGCTTCACTGGCCAAGCAACAGTGCTAGAGCATAAGGACTTGTTACAACTGGGGCTCTTCAGCTCTCATCTGAACTGCTCTTTTAAAAACAAGGTACATTTAAGTAAAAAAAAAAAATAAAATAAGAAAGTAAAATAAAATAAAAAAATAAAATTTTTTTAAAAAGTAAAAAAGTTTAAAAAATTTTAAAAATTAAAAAAGTAAAAAATAAAGAAAAAAGAAAAAAGCAAACAACAACAACAACAACAAAAGCATACTGTGTGAGGGCATTTCAAAAATATAAGTAATATAACCTTTCATTAGTTTGTCTTTCAGAATGCCTATAATATCAAGTGAAATGATATGATCAAGATGTGTTTATCCCCATTGAAAGGAGAAGAGTTTCCTTTGCAGAATCAAGAGGATCCCTTTTAGACAGGGCACAATCGTTGGGGGCTCCCTCCTCACCCCCAGGAAATGCAAGTTGTAGGGTTCCCTTCTGTTTTCCTGGGCACTTTGTTCTTAAGCCGTTGGAACTGGCTCCTGGAGCCAAGGATCTCAGGCAAAGCCACTCTACCTGGGACAAATAATAAGCCTACTGGACATTTTTGCCTTAGTCAAGCACTCCATCTTGTGTTCGCTCCTCCAAGTTGTGTGGCCCACCGTTCACTCTCTCTTCTCCCCAACAGAAAAGGTGGTCTTCAAAATCGGGTGATACAACAAAGTATTACTGAAATCTCAGGATGAAGTTAACTCCATGGCTAACTTGCTCCAGTTGCATTTGCTTTTTAATCATTGTCCTTCAGTTTTTATCAAAATAGATATGGATTTCAAGTATGAATTTTAGTCAACAGTAGCCTGCACGAAAAGAATGTCACAAAAAGGGAGGGACATAAATTTTATGTGCTATTCATTATTTATACCATTTACCCCAAAATGAATCACACTTATTCATGATGTTTCGCTTTCCTCTTCCATAAAATAGGATAATTATTCAAGCCTTTTTTGCAGAATTTTGTAATAAATAACATGTTAGAAAATTCAGGAATCAGAAACTTTTGTCTTCTTTTCATATCTTATGTTAATGATTTCTTTATTTTTATTGCATTTTACCTTTCTAGCAAAGGATCTGCTTTCCACTCAAATTACCTTTAATAACTGAAGTGTCAAATCAAACCTTTGCATCCAAATTGCACATAGTGCTCCTCTAAGCCAAGGAAAACAAGAGAGGAAAAAAACCCAACAACAACAAAAAAAAACCAGGATTCAGGATTCGTGACTAACACACCCACATTACTCCAACATCTTTTATGGTTCTTTGAAGTATAATTCATGAAGTCAGTGCCAAGACAGCATCTTTTTGTTCTTCTCTGCTTTATATAGCTACTCTGTCAAATCTCTGAATTCTTGTTTTTGTCTTATTGAAAAAGAAATGCCAAAGAAAATCATTGTGTAGAAAAATGAACATATTCATAAAAGCAAATGTTAACACCCAACTGGAGAAAAGGTTAGTCATGAAGACACACACATATACTATGAATTACAAAGTGTGGTCAAATTTCTCATTAGTTTATCACTACCCATTTATTAACGATTAAAAACTTTCGATGTGTATGGAAAACACTAAGATTAGAATGTGTAGTTTCATTTTTTACTCTTAACTTCAGTAATGTAGGAATGAGGTGTTCATTTTATACAGACTCTACAAAAGAATACACTGGGTGCATTAGGGAAATTCAGAGATAAGGACAATGATGAGAACATACTCTCAATAGGTGTGTGTGTGTATGTGTGTTTGTGTGTGTGACATAAATGTTACAGCAAGTACAGGGAATATAATGTAGTGATGAACAGCACAGTCTCTAAGGTCAGGCAGTTTGAATTCCAGTTCCCTCACCTCCCAGCTGTGTTACATACAAATTATTTAACATCAGTAGAGTTCAAGCTTTTAAATATGTAAAATGGACGTACAATAGGCACTAACCCATATAGTAATGTGTCCGTTGGCAGTTAGCCTTGGTTTATAGTTTCATTAACTATTTTCTAGAGAAAGAATTCCTCGAATATAGAATAACTTAAATATATCAAGTACACAACGGCAGATATTTTTAGCTCTTCACAACAGTGAAAGGGTTACCTCATGCCTCACAAAACAGCCCCCACCCCCAGCGATGTGACAACTTCTCCTCAGATCTCATAGAGGAAACAGAAGCCATGAGAAAGAAATTCCATCATCTTCCCACCACTAAATTGAACAACCCCTCTTCATCAATGCTCATATTCTCATCTTCCATCCCGTGCCAACAAGATATGCCGTTCACTCTTTCCTATCTATCCAATTACCGAGATCATTTTGCCCATCCTCACAGCTCTCGTAACTGTATTTAGGCAAATCTAACCCAGTTCTCATTAGCCTAGACCTCTTGCCCTGGGCTGCAGACTCATATGCAAGCCCATCTGTGAAACCCCCTCCTAGGCTCTGAGGTCGCTCAGCATTCATATGTCTTAGATGAAACCTTGAACACACTGGCAGCTTGGCTTCCAGTCTTCTCCACTGTCACCCTTGTATCTCAAGCTACGAACACACAATGGGTATCTTTTGCTTCTCTCTTCTTATTGGCTTGTGCATTTTGTGTATCAGCAAGGCCTGTTGATTCTCTATCTTAAACATCTCTGTAATTTATGTCAATGAAAAATTATTAAAAGGAAGCTTCACCAGGTGAATTCAACCTTTTAAAAGCTATTTCATTTTCTCAGTTAATGATGGAGAAAAGGCTCTTTTTATTGTATGCCCAGCCCCATGAAATCCACTAAAAACAACCAAAAGGATACAAAGAGAAAAAACCTTCATTTTTAATTAACTTAAAATTACGAGGTATGTTTGCCATACTGAGCAATCTAGACCAAAACAGGGAGGACATCAGTAACAGGCACATGCAGGCTTAAGTGGTGAACAAGAAACACTTGTTTAAAAGCTAATGATTTGATCTTAACTGAGAGACAAGATCTTTAAGGAGAAGATCAATAAGGTAACAGGGCTAGAAACTTGACAGGAACATAGGATCAGTGGCCACAGTGATATTTCACTTTCCTGGTCTGCAACCTGGGCTGTTCATGGATGAATACAATGGGGTGAAAGCAAGAGGGGAGACAGTTAATACACCCCACAGAGCTGTGACATAGGAGCTGGGTGTGTCAGAAAGGCTGCAGGGACACTGAAAGCTGAGGTTAGTGGTGTCCCAGGCAGAGGAGAGTGCAGCTTTTCAAAGAGGGATTTTAAGAAGAGAAACCTAGATCTATAATGTTCCAACTCATACCACCTCCACCTCCACCCTGTTCTTCAACTACATCCTTCAAATAATTTGATCCAGTAAAAGAACAAAGAAATTTAAAATTATGTATAGGCACCAAAAACGGCTGAGAGGGAAAATGAAAAGCAGGTAGATGAAGAAAATACGCTGCAAGAACAACTGCCCAATAGATTAGGAGTTCAGACAAATAATCTCCATGGTCTCAAATAAATTTCAGACATTACCTGTTCCTGAAAGAAAAGATCACAGAAAGACAAATGATTTGCTCAGAGCAGAAGAAAAAGAGATGAGCTGGTTGAGTACAGTAATAAAAACAACAACAAAAAATAGACATTAAAAGCAACTAACATAGGATAAAGATGACTTAAGTCACATTCAGGTACATGTTTGACAGCCTGGATGAAATTATAAATAAAGAATACTGGGGAGTTCTGGCAAGATGGTGGAGGAGTAATTGGAGCTACACCAATCTCCTCCCAGGTCACATCCGAAATTACTTTTTTGGAGAAAAATTTAGCTGGAATTACCAATAGAAAACCAGCTGGAAAGAAGTGCTATAACCACGGACAGAACAGAAGAGGCTGCTTCATCACAATGTGACTGGTAGGAATCTCAGAAATGCAAGAGGGCTGGCTGGGCCCCCACTGGAGGCAGCAGGCAAAGGGATGGAGCCAGGAGCCCCACCTGAGAAGGGTGGGATCTGGTCCCCCAGCTGGGCGTCCCAGCTACAGCAACACGGTGGAGAGCAGAGCAGCATCCAACTGAGAAGGGTGGAAAGCTGTGGAGTTTACTAGCCTAAGAGAGTACTGGAGACAGAGAATGACTAGGGTGACCACTACGAAAATACATTGATACCCACCTATCTTGGGCTCCAGCAGATGGAGGGCAGAGGACTGGAGACACGTGGGGAGAGTTTGTGGTGGTGGCTTGCAGGAGAGAAGTGTAAAAGTGGCTGTGGGTGGTGTCCCAGTGTTGACTCACCGCCCACACCTCAGGGGACTGCACTCAGCGACTTCCGTCTGTGGGTCCTCATAGCCCCGCCCACTGGAAGCAATCAGCCTCTCCCAACGGTACCTGAGCCTAGCGCCTGATCACAATTCTTTAATTTACATCTAAATAGACTTCTTCCAGCCCTAGCTAAGTGGCTAGTAGACAGTGGAAAGGTGCTGGCTTGCGAACCCAAAGGTCACAGTCAGGTTGCAAGCCAGGTCTCCAGCCAGGTCCGTAGCTGAAGGCAGGTGAAAGACAACCATACATTGATGTCTCTCTCCCTTTCTTCCTCCCTCCCTGCCCTTCTCTCTAAAAATAATAAATAAAATCTTTAAAAAAATAGTAAAATAATAAACCTCTCCTGCCCTGCCATTACAATAGTTAGCACCTGAGGAGGTATTTCTCACCCAGCAGCACCTGAGCCTGGTGGCTGCTTACAAACTCTCTGACTTACAGCTGGCTCATGCAGTCAGTCCTGCACAGTAGCAAGTGAGCTGATTGTGGATTCATTGGTTTGCAACTGAGTTGGTCTGTCCCACCCAGTGGCACCTGGGCCTGGTGGCTGATTACAAACTCATTGGATTACAATTGAATCTTTCAATATAGCCCAGTGGGCCCTTAGCCTGGCAGCTGATCACAGATTCATTGGTTTATAATAGAATCTGTCAAGCCCAGCAGCTTCTGAGTCTGGTGGCCGATCACAAATTCATTGATTTATATCTGAATCTGTTCCCTCAAGCTGCATCTGAGCCTGGCTCTGAATCACAGATCAATAGGATTACAGCTGAATCGATCCTTTCAATCTAGCAGTTCCTTAGCCTGGCAGCTGATCACAGTCTGACTGGATTACAATGAAACCTAAAAATGGGGAGAGAGAGAAAAAAAAAAAAAAAAACAGTCCATCACCAAAAGGAAAGGAGGAGTCCCCAGAAAGATCACTAAATGAAACAGAGGCAAGCAAACTATCAGATATGGAACTCAAAATAATGATGATAGAAAAGCTCAATGAGAAAACTACAAATAAATCCAGGGGAACTATGAAGAACTCTAGGGAATCTCCAAGGAACTTACTGAGAACTACACCAGCATTAAAAAGGACATAGAAATTATCAATAAGATAATTTCTGAATTGAAGAATACAGTAGAAGGAATCAACAGCAAGCTAGAGGAAGCAGAGAATTGGATCAGCGAGCTGAAGGACAACATAGGAAAATATTCCAAGACAGTGCAACAAAATGAAAAAAGGCTGAACAAGAATGAAGAGGTTTTAAGAGCTGCAGGACAACATGAGATGCAATAATGTCTGTATCATTAGGATACCAGAAGGAGAATAGAAACAAGGAATGGAAAACCTGTTCGAAAAAGTAATGATAGAAAACTTCCCTAACATGAGTGAAAATGTTACTCAAGTTCAGGAAGCACAGAAGGTGCCAATGAGGATGAATTCAAACAGACCCACTCCAAGACACATCATAATTAAAATGGCAAATTTCAAAGACAAAGAGAGAATCCTAAAAGCATCAAGAGAGAAACAGCAAATAACATATAAAGGAGCATCAATAAGACTATCAAATGATTATTCAACAGAAACAATACAAGCCAGAAGAGAATGGCAAAAAAAAAAAAAATATATATATATATTCCAAGTAATGGAAAACAAAGGCCTGCAACCAAGAATACTCTACCTAGCAAGTCTCTCATTCAATATGGAAGGAGAAATAAGGAGTTTCCTAGACAAAAGAAGACTAAAAAATTACATCTCTACCAAACCAGCATTGTAAGTAAAGGGTCTGCTTTAAAAACAATGAAGAAACAGAGAGAGACAGAGAAGACCATAGGTACAAGGCGGGGAAATGGCAATAAGTATCTATCAATAATAACCTTAAATGTAAATGGATTAAATGTACTAATCAAAAGATATAGGGTAGCTGAATGGATAAGAAAACATGACCCACATATATGCTGTCTTCAAGAGACCCACGTCAGAACAAAAGATAGACACAGATTGAAAGTGAAAGAGGGATGGAAAAATATATATCAAGCAAATGAACATGAAGAAAAGGTACCAATACTTATTTCAGACAAGATAGATTTTACAATGAAGGCCATGAAAAGAGACAAAGAAAGGCATTTCATAATACTTACTGAAACATTCCATCAAGAAGATGTAACTCTGGTCAACATATATGCACCCAACATAGGAGCTCCCAAATATATAAGGATAATCTTGGAGGACTTCAAGAAGAATATAGACAGAAACACACTAATAGTAGGGGATTTTAATACCCCACTATCAACAATTAACTGCTTTTCCAAATAAAAAATCACCAAGAATACTGGGGCATTGAACAACACTTTAGAGGAAATAGACCTAACTGGTATATACAGAACCTTTCACCCCAAAGAAGCAAAATACATATTCTTTTCAAATGACATGGAACATTCTCAAAGATAGACCACATGATAGGTCACAAGACAAGCCTCCACAAATCCAGGAAAATTGAAATCATACCAAGCATCTTCTTAGATCAAAATGGCTTGAAACTAGAAACCAACCTCAAGGGGATAAAACCAAAAACACTCTAACTTATGGAGACCGAATAACATGCTTTTAAGTAAGGAATGGGTAAACAATGAGATCAAAGATGAAATAAAAAGTTTCTAGAAACAAATAACAATGAATACACAATAGCCCAAAACCTATGGGACACAGCAAAGGCAATTCTCAGAGGGTAATTCATAGCATGCAGGCCTACCTAAAAAGGATAGAGAAGCTTATACAAACAACCTGACAATAAAGTGGCAAGAACTATAGAAGCAACAACAAACAAAGTCCAGAGCAAGTAGAAGGAAGGAAATGATCAAGATCAGAACAGAATTAAATAACTTAGAGACTAAATCTACAATTTGAAGAATCAATAAATCCAGGAGCTGGTTTTTGAAAAAATAAACAAAATTGACAAGCCTTTAACCAGATTCATCAAGAATAAGAGAGAGATGGCCCAAATAAACAAAATCAGAAATGACAGAGGAGAAATCACAACTGATATTTCAGAAATACAAAGGATTGTAAGAAATTACTACAAACAACTATATGACAAGAAATATGACAACCTGAGTGAAATGGACACATTTCTGGAAATGTGTAATCTACCAAAACTGAATCCAGAAGAAGCAGAAATTCTGAATAGGCCAATAACAACTAGTGAAATTGAAGAAGTAATAAAAATCTCCCAAAGCACAAGAGCCCCAGATGAGATGGCTACATGGGTGAATTCTACCAAACATTTAGAGAAGAACTAACTCCTATCCTTCTCAACCTATTTCAAAAATTCCAACAAGAGGGAAGACTCCCAAACTTTTTCTATGAGGCCAATATTATTCTAATCCCAAAACCAGGTCAAGACACAAGTAAGAAAGAAAACTATAGGCCAATATCTCTGATAAACATAGATGCTAAGATTCTCAACAAAATATTGGCCAACCGGATCCAGCAATACATTAAAAAGATCATACACCATGACCAAGTGGATTTCATCCCGGGGATGCAAGAAGGGTATAACATGAGCAAATCAATAAATGTAATACACCACATCAACAAATTCAAAGACAAAAACCATATGATCATATCAATAGATGCTGAAAAAGCATTTGATAAAGCACAGCAACCATTTACAATAAAAACGCCCAGCAAAATGGGAATAGAGGGAGCATACCTCAACATTATAAAGGCCACATATGAGAAACCTGCAGCCAATATCATACTCAATGGGCAAAAGCTGAAAGCTTTCCCCCTAAGATCAGGAACAAGACAAGGCTGTCTACTTTCTCCATTTCTGTTCAACATCATTTTGGAAGTTCTAGCCATAGCTATCAGATAAGAAAAAGGAATCAACAGTATCCAAACTGGAAAGGAGGAAGAAAAAGTGTAATTTTTTGCAGATGACATGACAGTGTATGTACAAAACCTGCTTGACCTAATAAACAAATTTAGCAAAATAGCTGGATATAAAGTCAATATCAAGAAATCAAAAGCATTTTTGTGTACCAATAATGAAACATCAGAGATAGAAGCTAGAAAACAAATCTCATTTACCATAGCAACAGGAAAACAAAGTACTTAGGAATAAACTTAACCAAGGAGGTAAAAGGTCTGTACTCAGAAAACTACAGAACATTGAAGAAAGAAATTAAGGAAGATACAAAGAAATGGAAGCATATACCATGTTCATGAATGGAAAGAATTAACATCATTAAAATGTTCATACTACCCAAAGCAATCTATAGATTCAATGCAGTCCCAATTAAAATACCAATGGCATATATCACAGATATAGAAAAAATACTTCAAAAATTTATATGGAGCCAAAAACACCCATGAATAGCCACAGCAGTCTTGGGAAAGAAGAACAAGGTAGTAGAAATCACAGTACTAGACATCAAACTATACTATAAGTCTACTGCAATCAAAACAGTCTGGTACTGGCATAAGAATAGACTTATAGATCAATGGAACAGAATAGAGAGCCCAGAAATAAACCCAGGACTCTATGGTCAATTAATATTCGATAAACAGGGAAGGAACATAAAATGGAGTAGAAACAGTCTCTTCAACAAATGGTGTTGGGAGAACTGGATAGTGACATGCAAAAAAATAAAACTAGACCACCAGCTTACACCATGTACCAGAATAAACTCAAGATGGATAAAGGACTTAAACATAAGCAGTGCCACCATAACGATCCTGGAGGAAAATACAGGCAGCAAAATTTTAGATATCCTATGCAGAAATATGTTTACCAATACTTCTCCAAGGGCAAAGGAACAAAAGAACAAATAAACAAATGGGACTATATCAAACTGAAAAGTTTCTGTTCAGCTAAAGAAAACACCAGCAAAATTCAAAGGGAACCAACTGTATGGGAAAACATTAGCTGATGATACTTCATACAAGGGTTTGATATCCAAAATATATAAAAAAACTTATGCAATGCAACACTAGGGAGACAGGCAGCCCAATTAAAAACTGGGCAAAGGACCTGAATAGACACCTCTCTCAGGAGGACATACAAAGGGCCTATAGGCATATGAAAGAATGCTCAACATCACTAGCCATCAGAGAGATGCAAATTAAGATACCACCTCACACATGTCAGAATGGCAATCATCAACAAATCAACAAACAATAAATGTTGGCAAGGATGTGGGGAAAAGGGAACCCTGGTGCACTGTTGGTGGGAATGCAGACTGGTACAACCACTATGGAAAACACTATGGAGTTTCCTTAAAAAACTAAAAATGGAACTGCCTTTTGATCCAGCAATTCCACTACTAGGATTATACATGAAGAACCCTGAAACACCAATTCAGAAGAACCTATGTACACCTATGTTCACAGCAGCACTACTTACAATAGCCAAGTGCTGGAAACAGCCTAAGTGCCCATCAATGGATGATCGGATCAAAAAACTTTGGTACATTTACACAATGGAATACTACACAGTAGAAAGAAAGAAGGAACTCCTACCCTTTGCAACAACATGGATAGAACTGGAAAGTATTGTGCTTAGTGAAATAAGCCAGTCAGTGAAAGATAAATACCTTATGATCTCACCTATTATAGGACACTAATGAACAAAACAAACAAACAAAACAGAACCAGATACATGAATACAATGAATAGACCTTAGGTGCGCAGAGGGTAAGGGGAGGGGGAAAGGAGGAGGAGTTGGCAAAGAAGGGGTGCAAGTTTAGTCAAGGAACTAGCATGGAAGAACCATGGACATGGACAACAAGTGGGACTGACATTGAAGTGGGGGTAGTGGGTGGGTGGGGAAGGGGAGAGAAGGGAGAGGAAATGGGATGGATGTAATACAACAATAATAAAATTAAATTAAAAGAAGAATACTAGAAAAGAATATATAGGCATGATTATGGAAAAGATAGTAAATTGCAGGCCACACAAAGATCCATCACATGAATAGTGCTTGTGAGATAGGATTTAAAGTGAATGTAACTAAAATCCATGCAAAGAAAAAAAAATCTTTTTAAAATTAAAATTATTTTTAAAAACCCTAATCTGCATATCTAAGAAACACTGTGTTTCCTAGACATCTCAGAAAAAATTTGTTTGAGAAAATGACAGACATTAAGCAGTAACCAGTTTGTGAACTTAGCTGAGGAAGAATTTACCTGAAAAACGAAGTACATTGTCATACAAAAAGAAAAGGAAGCCATGTTCAGAGGGAAAAGTCAGGTTTCTATGTCTTCTCTGTAGCTGATCCTCAGGCCAGGAGTTACAACACATCTATAAGGTTGAAAGAAAACAGAGTATCATCAAATCATTTATAACAGCCAGATTAACCCTTCAAGTGTAATAGCAACTGACACATGTTAACCAAACATACAAGAATGTAGCCTATATAAAATCCTCGGGAGAATAAACAAATGCCTGAAAATGAAAACCATCTACATAAATACTGAATCAAAATAAGGAATGTGCAGAAATAAGGCTGACATCAGGTTTCTCATTGACATTGTCAAATCCAAGAACGACACAGACATAACAGCTCAAAAGCTCTGAGGAGCAGTAACTTGAAACCCAGACACCTGTGCGCAATAAACTACCACAGGTGTGAAGGTAACATGCTGACAATTGAAAGTAAGAACCAAGTTTGCTACCTACAGAGAAAGGGTACTTACTTCCTCTTCAAGAATTACTGCACACTGTATTTCGCAAAAAGAAAGAAGTTACAAGGAAAAATTGGATGTGAAAAACAATGCAGCACAAATAGAGCAGTACAGTATCAATAGCATTGTGTTCATTGTTTTTAGTAAAAGATAATTGACATTCGACACTGATTAATTCTAGCTGCTGACAGAAATATACAAGAAGAAATATATGTGTCTGTCATCTCTTACTGTGTTAAAACAACTTAAAAGTTCTCAGTAATTTACAAAAATAAGGTTTCTTTTTTTCTTACTGTTTCATGTGGTCTACCGATGACCACATGTCTAAGTAGAACTTTTATTGCAATATCTCCAAGGCATAATGTTCAATGGACAGAAAACAAAATATATAGACTGTATATGTACACAATAAAGAAGTTGTTATGAGTTGGGGGTAGGGGGAAGGAAGAGGCAAGGAAGGGGAGCAGTTTAGACAAGAACCTAGTATAAAGGAACCATGGACATGGACAACAGGTGGGATTGACTTTGGGGGGAATGGGTGGGTGGGGAGGGGGACAAAAAGGGGATGGATGTAATACAACAACAATAAAATTAGAAAAAAAAAAAAAGAAGAAGAAGAAGTTATGTAACAATGCTGTATTTAAAACCTGGTATGTCTACTAGCAGTACTGGGCCAGGGCAGGGTAAGGACAGAATTGAGTGGGAGGTGGGAAGGAGGGAGTTTATTAATCTCTCAGAGTGTCAAGCCTGAAATGGAAAACCCACATTAAAAACAACCCTGCAGAAGCCCCTCCACAGAGTCCCTTTTACCAAGTCTGGGCTGTAAGAGGAGGAGCTAGTTCTGTGCGAGAGGAGGGTGCGGAGGCTGTGCTGGGCCACCATTGCAGGAGAATCAAGGCTTCCACCCAGAGTGCAGGACGCCCCTTAGCTGGGAGGTGGGGAGAGGAAGGCAGCAGCTTGATGTTGTTTCATAAAATTGGGATTTTCCTGAGTGAAATCTGAACCCTGTACATAGAGGACAAGGAGAGGCCCAAGAAAAAGCAGACCACTCCAGATTGGTAGGTGGCAGGTTTAGTAACCAAAGGAACAGGCAAGCAAGGCCACAAGAGGAGTAGACCTCTGCAGCTGCCTGCTAGAATCTTCAAAGCTTCCAGTGCAGAGGCCTTGACTTGCTTCAGTCACGTGCACAGCTCAGACGGTCTCAACAACACCCTGGTCCCTCAGGTATACACCTTTGAAAAGGTTGCCACTTGTGCGATGCCGGGCAACCTGCACATTCCCAGGCCCGGGGAGGGGTAAGGACCCTCTGATTGGCCCAGGCCCAGCCCTCAGGTTAGCCCGTGGTCACGTCCTCTCAATGAATTCCTTTAGAACTTCAGTCTCTCTGGCTACCAGAGCCCCCTAAGCTCTCAGGAACTCCGGTGGTGACAGCTACAGGAGTGACTGTGTCCTCCAGTGTCACATCCCTGTGGTAGAGGCTGAGATCTGGCTTCCGCAGCCTCAGCTGCCCAGAGCATTGCAGAACAGGCAGATGACATTGTAGCCCCAGAAGCTGAACACCATGCCCCTTAACTTAAAAACAAACAAACAAACAAACAAACAAAACCTGAATAAATACTGGAAGTTATTTCCATATATTGGAAGACTGATGCCACAAATGTCACTGATATTGGAGATACACCCAACCTTGGCATGTAGATGTTAAATCAAGATTTAATTTCATTTAGACAAATGGAAAAGGTGACAGACAAATCTTATATTGCCCATGTCATGAAAAGATTGGCTGACTTTCTATTTGCCAGGCATAATGCTCAGCAAATTAAATGATTTGAGATAATCATTCTCACTATCCCCATGTTATAGATGGGCAAACTGATGCTTAGACAGATTTACCCCCAAATTGGCAACTAGATTTTGGCATGGCTAGCACAGATCAGTAATTGTCAGCTCTACTAGTAACTTCTGGGGAACTGGTGTGAAAATGTCTTTGAGACCTGAAAATGGCTTTTTGGAGATTAAATTCTGCTGTTACTACTACTATACAGTATATAGTAAACACCTAAAACATTAATTTCCCTTCTCTCTTCCATTCCTCTCATCTGTATTGGAAATACAAACATAGAAAGAGAAGAGGAATAAAAATTTATATATATTTAGAAGTCACAGTCAAAATTCACATATATCTTTGCCATAACATGTACTGCAAATGGAACTTAAAAACGAGAGAAAAAGCTGTCTTAATGATTAGCTTCAGATCATTCACTTAGGAAAATCAAAGTTTATCCTACCTTTTATCAGTGAGCAATTCCCACTAAGTCTTGAATCCATTAATCTTCAAATAAGAGCACCTGTCACAATTTCTGGCTTAGTGGAGGCATATAGCTAGTGGCTAAAGATAATTTTTTCGTGCTTCAGAAGTACTGAAAACCAATGGAAAGAGCATGGGCTTTGGAATTAAAAAGAAAAGTTGCAACCCTAGTTTCTCTTCTTACTATCTGTGTAACTTTGCAAACATTATTCACCCTTCTGGGCTTCAGGTGCTTTATTGTATCTTCACAGAGTGATGCAAGAAAAAAGTCAGATAAAACATGCTGAGTGCCCTGTAGCGTACTCAGTGCAATACAAGGACTCAGATTGATAAGAAGTTATTATTTTTACTTCAGTTTGCTTTCCTCAGCTGCCAGATGAAGATGAACCTTCCATTAACCCAAAGGGAAGGAGCTGAGACATACTTTTAAAGGGTTACAGAGGAGGATTTCTTGATTAATCAAGATGACAGCTTTCTTATGAATCACTCATTGCATTAGGCTAATTTCCAGTTTATTCCTGTAAATGATTCTGTATGCTTTGGTTCAATAACTATTTCCTGAGCGTTGACTGGACTTGTACGAGGTTCTAGGGATTAAAAACGGCTATAAGACAAACCCACCCTCTCAGGCAGAGGACTCCTGGGCAGTAAGAAACTTGGTCAGATAATAAACCGCCTGAGACACAGGGGTCTTCCTCACCCTTGCAGCTCCCAGGGTCCTTAGTACAACACCTGCCCTAAGCTGAGGAATGTTGCTAAATTAAACTGAACTCCAGAGTCCAAGGGCCCCAGAGCTTAAGTCCAAAAGTCTTTTCAATATCACACAGTCCTTCATTTGTGACATACAAAGATGTCTGGGATTTTCTGATTTTTTTCATTTCAACTAATGCCATTTTACTAAATTTAAATGAACCATCTATGTCTCTACAAATCAAATCATCATCTAACAAATCATTTCATATTCCAGAGTATCTATCTTTGCATAGACTAATAATAAAAATCAAAAAGGAAATGTTAAAAGCAGAAGCAGGTAGGGGAGGAAGAGAATTATAATGAGATACGAAAAACAAGTTCTTGGAAGAATTATCAGTGAAGGCATAATTATTATGCATTAAGAGCCAACAGCTAGCAGGAGTCCAAGGATGCTGTCTATATTCTCTAAGTACGTCAGACAATTGGTATTCATTTATCAATTCTTGACAGCTCTTTAGATAACGTGTGTATAATAATTGTGTAGCAATTCATTATCTGACCATATGTACTTTTAAGAGTTAGAATATATTTGAAACAATTTTCCCAAGTTCTAAATATACTTCTCTTAAATATATGACCTACATTTAAGGATCATTAAAAGGATTAAAATGAGTCAAAGAGTTTTTATTTTCTTACCGGGTTCTTCTCCATTCTATCTAATAGACCTTTAGAACACTGTTTCTGGCTTAATCAATTGAATCTCGGTAATTGTTTTGAAAAGTATATTCAGCCCTTGGGAAGAAACATCTACCATCATCCTGCCCAAGCCCAGGACGTCTGAATGTGCCAAGAAATTCTGATGAGCAAATAGTGCAGCCTGGACTAATAATTGAGGGGAAGGTACCAGCGAAAGCACTCCGCAGAGACAGCAAAGAGGCGGTCTGCCATGCAATCTCCATGTTAAACCCTCAAGGTTTTCAAATAATCCATAAACAACTCAGTTGTTTTTTTTTGTTTTTTTTTGTTTTTTTAATGAGATGACCCAGCCAGCTGGCTCAGGGGCAGTGTGTCTAGAGCAGCCTCTGCACTAGCTCTCAGGCAGGCAATTTTATTTCCATCCCCATATCTTCTGATGCAAACACAAACCTCATCAATTCCAGAATGCCTGGAGGTTTTCTTCCCCCTCTACTTACTTTCTTATAAATCCTGTCTTTAAGTGCTGGCTGGCGTGGCTCAATGGATAAGCACCAGCCTGTGAACCCAAGGGTCGCTGGTTTGATTCCCAGCCAGGGCACATAACCAGGTTGCAAGCCAGGTCTCCAGCCAGGCCCTTAGCTGAAAGGCAACCATGCAATGATGTTTCTCTCCCTTTCTTCCTCCCTTCTAAAAATAATGAATAAAATGTTTTAAAAAATCCTGTGCTTTGATGACAGTAAAATGGTTGTCTCCTTTACACATGAATAAGCTGCTATTTTGCTTATAGATAACTAAAATGCCTGGGCTGTTCTTCTTCTAAAATATTTTACTCCTTTATTTTAGAGAAAGAGAGAGGAAAGGAGGGAGGAAGAGAGGGACAGAAACATCGGTCAGTGGGACCTGGCCAGCAACCCAAGCAGGTACCGCAATGGGGGATGAAACAGGTACCGCAATGGGGGATGAAACAGGTAACCTTTTTGTTTGTGGGATGCCACCCAACCCACTGAGCCACACTATTCAGGGCCGGGGTTATTCTCCTAGAGTCCCAACACAAATAAGCAGGTAAGTTCAGGGGATTTTCTCAAAAGCCATGAAACAAAAACTCAGGATCTCATAATGACAAAACAAAATAGGCTGCTGAGAACTAGGAAGCAAGTTAAGCTTGACTCATTTTACTTTCTGGTTTTACTTACCTTTTTGATTATAGGTAGTTCCACCAGAAGAAAAAGAGCCAAGCAGTAGTAAGACAGTAAAATAGGGCCATTGTAATGCCACATCCAACAGAGGAACCTTCTTGAGTTCCACTGTGTTCAGGCTCACAGGACTGCCAGGGGCTCTCTTGGCTCCACCAGCTCTGGAGATGAGTGGGGAAGGGAAGCATTGGGCCACACAGCCACCCAGCCACCCAGCAGCTCTTCGCATTGCTTCTTCACTTCACCCCTGTGCAAAAGAAAAATAAAATAAAGGCACTGGTCACTTGTTAAAAACAGCAAGGAAGACTTTAATCAAGACTGTTGCAATAGGAGAGCTTAAACTCAATTGCTCTAAAACAAAGGTGATATTTTTAACACCAAGGTGACCTAATGGGAAAGAACTGAATGACTTGAGTGGGCAGGTCAGTCAATGTGACCAGGCCATGTCTGTTGGCTAAGGGTCACTTACGGCTTATTGAAGTTAGGCTCCTTCCCTCCCAAGAGACTGGGGACAGTGGTCCTATCTTTATTAAAGATTACATTTTGAAAGGAGAGTTCCTGGTTCCTTAAGAAAGACATTCTCTGGTTGTAGAAAATTTTCATTTGAAAGGGGGCAAAGAAAGAACTTACAATTGTGAGTTTTCTAAAGTTAATACTCTAAAGAAAGGGGAGTCAGGGGCCCCAAGTCTGGAAGAAATCTGCTCAAACTTGAGTCAAGCTGAGTGAGTGTTAAGCCAGCGTAGTTACCCCAAAGTGACAATTCAGGTGCAAGGGCATGAACCACACTGGCTTAAAAGTTTTTACTCAGCAGGATCCTGGATTTCTAGAGGTGTAAGCCTCCACGACATATCCAACAACAAAAAGCCACCACATGAAGGAAGGGATCTTTCTTCCTTTCTTTTTTTAAAAATTTAATCTATTATCTTTAGAGAGAGGGGAAGGGAGAGAGGCAGAGAGGGAAAGAAACATCAATGTATGGTTGCCTTTCATCTGCCTCTAGCTCCGGACCTGGCTTGCAACCCTGTTACGTGCTCTAGCTGGGAATTGAACCAGCGACCTTAGGGTTCACAGGCCAGTGCCTTATCCACTGTGCCACCAGCCAGGGCTCCAAGAAATGTTTTGATGTGGGGTGTCACTCATCCCAGCCCCATAGGTGGCACAAACATCATTCGTTCCCCTTTGGTATATACTTCCAATCTCCATGACTTGCGGTCATGCATATGGAATTTATTAGCTACAAAATGTACTCTCCAGTCAGAAAACTAGTTTCCTTACATGGTAGAGTTATTCTTCTTAGCGTTTCATATTTTGAAGCATACTGCTACAGAAAATATTTGTATAATTCATGTTGTGACATCTTGATGGCAATGTTTGGATGGCAAAACCAATTAATTGTCTTTTGACTTGAATTCTGGCTCATGATGGTAAATAACATTGCTGGTACATAGCAGTGAATGTCTTCTCTGCTTAATGGGTTGAGGATATGGGCCCAGTTCATCTAAAAGGAGTATAAACAATAAAGATATACAATAAAATTAAAGGGCAAGAATAGTATTGAGGTTCATTCTTCTTTACCTTACTTCTTGAGAGGTTATAAAAGTACACATTTCACAACATGCAAGAATAATCAAAGATATAATTAAGGCTACATATCTTGTCCCTTTTGTAATTAATACCAACACAGCCAAACTGGGTGAGAAAAATTAACCTATTATTTACATGAGCTACTCATTTGTAATATAAAGAAATCATTTTGCTTTAAAACATGGATCACCATTACTCAGAAGGAAAGATGATTTTGTCTGTGGATTTGGAAAAAATAAATCAAGGCATAATGTAGGAAGAAAAGATCTAGAGTAGTCACAGTTGCTCTCCCTCTACAGTGAATTTAATTCACTCAGCAATGTAATTCTTAGTAACCCTTTGAAAATAGCTACTTTCATCAAAAGGTAGTTCTATATTTTATAAACTTAGTTACATAACTTAAAAGGATAATAAAAGTTATCTGTTAGATAAAATGGAGGAAGCACACATACAGGATACTAGAGAGGAGGCAGTTTCATCTTCAGTTTGGTGGAGTTTCCCTCAGTGCATGAAGTTGCTGTATCTGTTGCTATGATGATATTCTAACCTCTAATTTTTGAAAGCCAGAAGTCTCACTGTGCTCTAAACACAGGACTGGGTGCATTTTTTCGCCATGGTTCTCTTCTTCATGACTAATAAACAGGGAGGAGATGGTTTCAGAAAGTTTTTGGAAGCTTGTTTGTTTATGTTCCATTAATATTTGGTGAGTGCCCGCTGTACACCAGACTGTGCTATTTGCTAGGGATAAAGCAACAAATAGACAGATAATTAATTATCTGTCTGCATGGAGCTTAGAACCTAGTGAAATGAAAGGACAAATCCTTAACCCCAAATGATCAGGGTGGTGAGTGCTACACAGAGTTCCTGATGCTTTGGGAGCAGGAAAGGCTCCTTGAGGAGCTTGAAGTGGAGGCTGAGTGGAAACTTGAAGGATAAGCAAAAGTAATTTAACCACCTTATTCAATAGGCTACATTTATCTGAGGAGACATTATCTAAGAAAAAAATTAAGTGTTTCTATTTGCTAATTCTGCTCCCTAGTGTCCCAACCCACAAAGATGCCTTAGCATAAACAACAAAGGGAGGGGGTCAGTAGTTTCTTCAGACTTTCCACTCCCCTGAGGGCTCAGAGCACTTGAAATATTTGTTTTCATTTTCTTCTTACCCTCAGCTCTTTACTCCGTCTACAAAAAATCCTCAAGTGTCCCTTGTGATTTTTGAGAACTTTTTGTATCACCTCTTTCCTACAACCCTCTCTTCAATAAGCAGAGTCAACAAAGAACTTTAGAACACAGCTTAGGGAACTCGTAATTTGGATGGAAAACAATACATTTTTACATTAATCTTTATTTTACTTTCCTAACCTCTAACTAAAATGGAGCATTTCCTTCATTATAAATATAGGCAAAAAACCATGGAAGTATTGGTGTACCTATGACTTTATAGAGCAACAGAGACCACACATATGGTTAGTTTCTCTCTCTCTCTCTCTTTCTCTCTCTCTCTCTCTCTCTCTATATATATATATATATACACACACCCTTATAGTAATTGTTACATATACTTAAAATATTGGTGTTTTTTTCACTACTAGTTAGAAATTGCAGTGGCTCTTAGACCAGCCACTAGGTCATGTGATAGTGATCTTCCTACTTACAGCTGCTCACAATGCAACTATGTAGCATCTAGTAGTAGTTCCAGCACCAGCTGGTGTTAAGTTCTTGTACTGGTGACCCAGGCATCTATGCTGCTGTCTGGTATCCTGCGACTATAATTATTTATTTATTGATTCACAGAGGCAAATCATCCTCATTGTTAGGGTTTTACAAAACTGGATCATTCAAATGAGATTTCTTAATCCCTGGTCAAGACACATCTATTTGTAATATGTCATTGTAGTGTGTAAATAGCCTTCACTCTGATAAATATTTTTAAAATAAAACTTAACCTTCACTTCTCTACACTGTAAATGTACTCTCATTATTTAAAGTGCTAATAAGAATTCATCCTTCACATGTTTAGTAAGCACAAGATAATGGGTTTCTGTTGTAAGTTGGGAATAGTATTATTATTTTGTGCATTTAAACACATTTGTATGAGGAATTTATAGGTCATACCAAAGTGGTCAAGAAATAAAAAGTGTTCACACATTCTTGATAGGTCATGAAAACTCATGCTTTCAAGCCCAAATGTTGTTGACCAATAATGAGTTAACTTGTGCTTGCACTTGCATTGGATTTTGCTATGAAATTGCCGGTCAATAATGTGATAGTGAACAGATGGATGCAGTTTGCTACATGAGTTAATTCATGTTTGTATCTGCATTAGATTTATATAAAACTGCCAGTCAACCATGTGTTAAGAATCCCGTGTTAGTAATGCTGTCCTGGTTATGCTGCATTTGTGATGCTGAACGGAACCCTTCCAGAGCCCAAAGGAGCCCGGCCAGAGTTGCAAGGAGAACAGTAGTCTCGTACTGTGAAATCTGTAGATTTACAGAAAGAATATGATGAAGGTGGCCTCCTTCTACATACTCATGTCTGTGGCATGCAGATGCTCAGTCATCAGCCTGGATTGTTAAGGAACCTACTCACTGAAGTGTAACTGGCAGACATGTGCACAAATCTTAAGTATGAACGATCACAATGTGAACATGCCATGTAGCATCCATCAAGGTAAAGAAACAGAACATTCTTGCATTCCCCAATTCCCCTCATGCTGCTTCCCAATCACTAAACCGTTCCACTTTCTTGGCTTCCAATATACCATGTTAGTGAATTTTACATTAAAAAAAAACAAAACAAAAAACAGCTAAAGATTCTGCCTGTTTTATGTGTGTAGCTACAGCCCATTCATTCTCAATGCAGTGCAATATAGCATTATTGAGCGAACACATCACATTTCATTTATACATTCTACTGTGGATGTGCAGTTGGATTTTTTCCAATTTGGGGCCATTACAAATAATGCCCCTGTAACATTATCATCCCGCTAATTAATCAAATGCAAATGCTCAATTTTAGTACATGAGTCAAACAGTTATCTAAAGTACCAATTGCTATGACCACCAGCAATGTGTGAAAGTCATAATGATTCATATCCTCATCAGTCCGTGAGAGTACTTAGTATGGTCAATCTTATTTTTAGCCATTCTTTGGTATCTTACTGCTATTTTAAAAATAGTTTGTACGTAAGTTCTGTGAAAGAACTTAATACACCAATTTTCTGAAAACCATTGTTTCAATTTCAAACAACTACCATCAATACATTTTTCATTAAATATATGGATGTGTATATAAAAATTGAGACCACTTCTTTCTTACATTTTGTGTAATTGAAAAAAGAGCAGTTGATTACTGGTTTCCATATTCTACTCTCTGTATGGATTTAATCATAACCAAGGCCTACATGATGCCTGGTCCCAGGCCTTCCATTGGGAGGAGGAAGGAGACAGATGAACAGATGCGAATGAGGTCATGCAATGATGAGGAAGCAGGAGAGAGGGCACAGTCCCATTTCAGGAGTTCTGGAAATGGACTGTAAACTTAGACATAAAGGATAAGTAAGCTCTAGACGGATGAATGAGTCAGGATTAGGGAAATAAAAACAAAGGTAACTACTTACATAATAAAAAGGCCCAGAACTACCACCAACTCCCAGGGGGACTATCATAAGTGAAGTAAACAAGATGGAACCCAGAGGTATCTGAAGTGGACCTAAGGTCAAATCAAATGTCCTAGAGATATGGGGACATCGTTGGCAGCACAGTGGGAGATATCCTGGAAGACTGTTCAATGCTTGTGTACACAGATATGTCACCTACCCATTGTTTCTGCAGCCACATCATATGTGTATTGCTGAGCCCCTAGTGCCACAGCCTAGCATGGACAAATGGTCCAGAGGGTGAGAACTGCAGATGCTTTGGAGAAGACAATGAAGTAGGATGAAGCAACACCTCCCTCATCTGCCAAAAATGCCCTGACTAAGGACATCTCAGTGGATTCCAAGGTTGTTTTCTGACACTGGGAAAGTGTCCTCTGCACCCTCCCATACCCCACTGACTTATATTTCCACAAGTGCAAATCCCCTGAAAATTAGAAAATTCTTCAGGAAAAGAGGAGAACATCTAAATGAACTGAGATGCAGTTCTGCGACCCAGTGGACTGGGAGTTTAAATTAGGAACTAGGAGCTGCTTTACCTGCACACTGAGGAAGAGGTGTAAGACTTGAACCTTCTAGGAGGGAATAAAAGATGGTGGCATAGACAGACATGCTGCATCTCCCTCCATAGCCAAAAACAATACGTGTACATCTACCTCAAAACTAGAGACAACCAGAAATTTCAGAATATTGAGCTGCACAAAAGTCCAAAAAATAAAAGATATAAAAAAGAAATACTCATCCTGACAGGTAGGAGGGACAGAGCTGCGACAGAGAGGATGTGGGTCAGTGGTGTACAGCTTGGTGATGCAGCAGCTGCAAAGGGACAGGGTCTGTGGCTGACCAGTGGAAAGCACAGTCACCATAGAACACCTGTTAAGTGCTCCCAGCACCAGGCCAGATCATGTGGCTCATGGTTCTAGCACTGGGGGAAAATAAAGCCACACTATTTCTGACTGTAAAAACCAGTGGGGGTTGGGGCAGAGAAAGAAACTGCTGGTGTCTCAGTAGATTCTGTTTGTTTAGAGGGGCCATGGTTCTGAAATGTCTGCAGACTATCCACTCTTGAACCATGGACAGGGCAACAACTAGAGAGGAACTAGTCCCATATGGGAAGTTGGAGAAGTGCCTGGAGAAGGGGTAAGTGCTGAGCATGTGTCATAATTCCCTCTCAGGCCCCTGTCCCACATACAACACTACAATGTGGTGAAATGGGTCACCCAGCCTGATGAATACCTAAGGCTCCTCCTCTTACAATGTAAGAGGCGCAACAGCTCTACCTAAGAAACAGGCACACAGGAGCCTCTCAAGATGAGGAGACAGAGAAATATGGCTTGAAAAAGGGAACAGATCAAAGTCCCAGTGGTTGAACAAAGTGACAAAGAAATAGCCAGCCTGACAGATGAACATATTGCCAGCCTAACAGAGGAACAGTTTAAAATGCTGGTAACAAAGATGCTCACAGAGTTGACAGATGTGCTTAATATGGCAAACACAGAAGGGAAGAAATGAAGGCCAAGCAAAAAGAAACAAAGGTAAATACACACACACACACACACACACACAAAACAATGGTGAAGGGAAGGAAAACGAGGTTCAAATCAATGATTTTAAATTAAGGAAGAAATAAACAATCAACCCACACAGAAAGTAGAAACAATAATTGAAAACAACAACAACAACAACAAAGAAATGAGGAGAAGCTTAGGAACCTCTGGGATGATTTTAAATGTGCCAACATCTGAATCATAGGGGTACCAGAGGGGAAGAGGAAAAGCAAGAAACTGAAAAGTTATGTGAAAAAATGAAGGAAAACTCCCCAAATTTGTTGAAGGAAACAGATGTACAATTCCAGAAAGCACAGAGAGTCCCAAACAAGCTAGATCCAAATCAGACCATACCAAGACACATCATAATTAAAATGCCAAAGATTAAAGATAAAGAGGGAATCTTAAAAGTAGCAAGACAAAAGCAGAGAGTTATTTACAAAGGACTATAAGCTGATTTCTCAAAAGAAACTTTGCAGGCAAGAAGGTACTTGCAAGAAGTATCCAAAGTGATGAAGTGAAAGGACGGATCTACAACCAAGAATATCCTATCCAGCAAAGCTATCATTCAGAATGGAAGGGCAGGAAAAATGCTTCCCAGACAAGGTATAGCTAAAGTTCATCATCACCAAGTCCTTATTCTATGAAATGTTAAAGAGACTTATTTAAGAAAAAGAAGACTAAAATTATGAGCATGAAAATGACAACAAACTCTCAACTATCAACAATAGAACTTGAAAAATATAAACAAAACAAACTAAGCAAACAGCTAGAAAAGGATCAGAATTATAGGTATGGGGATCATTGGGAGAGTTATCAGCTGGGAAGGGGAAGGTGGCAAAACAGGGAAATGGTGCAAGGATTAGGAAAAATAATTGGTAGGTACAAGATAGACAGGAAGAAGTTTAGAATAGTAGAGGAAGGGGTGAAACTGGAAAACTTATATGCACAACCCGTGGACATGAACTAGGGGGAGCGGAGTGGAAGGGAGCAAAGGGAAAAGAATTTGGGACAACTGCAACAGCATAATCAATAAAATATACTAAAAAATGACTTGCATCTTCTACAATTTGAGTAGTTTATCTGCAAAATGTTTAGCAACCCATTTGTAGAGTGGACCAGAGTCTCTAGGCAGGTCTGAATAAAGGCCAACAGAAAAGAAGGTGGGAGGACTCAGCAAAAAGTTCCATTTGCTCTCAGTCTGCAGACTCCAGACTTACAAGGAAAGAAACCCAGATGGAGAAGCTGGCATGTCATTGAGCCAAGGAGCAGATAGGGCTCACCTGACAGCCAGGAGTGACAGCACTGAATGCGGTTGGTAAAGGAAGGAGCATGGGCAAGAGAGCAGAATGTTCACATCATGGGAGTTAAAAGCTTGAACTTGGGGGAGAAACCTTCACTTTTTTTTTTTTTTAAGATATTATTATTTCCAGAGAGAGACGAAGGGAGAGAGGCAGAGAGGGAGAGAAACACCAATGTGTGGTTGCCTTTCACCTGCCTCCAGCCAAGGGCCTGACTGGAGACCTGGCTTGCAACCTGGTTATGTGCCCTGGCTGGGGAATCGAACCAGGCACCTTATCCACTGTACCACCAGCCGGGGCAGAAAACTTGTTTTAATCCAAGCTCTCCCACTTGCTCACTGTTTGTCATTGAGCAATTAACTATTCAGGGCCCTGGTTTCCTTCTCAGAGAAATGGGGTCATTATAACACCTCATAAGATTGGATTGAATTCAGAATGAAATGAAACAATAAATTCAAAGGTGATAACTCAGTGCTCTGGCCAGCGATCAGTGCTTAAGACCTGTGGTGGCTATTATAACTGGTAAAGTGGTTACTGTTATGAGGTTCAAACTGATACAGTGTCCACAGTGTGAACAAGGGAGTGTGTAGCTGAGGAGGAAGGGCAGTTTAAAACTTTGGCATTGTGGCCAAGAATATTGTGCTGGATGGAAATTCAGGTAAACAAACTCTGAAGTCACACAGCACAGTGGCATGCCTTGGGGTAGAGAGGAATTCTGTGAGCCAGATGCCAAAACGCATACATGGTGGGACTAAAGTAGGTTTACAGTTGTGAGTATGCAAAACACAGGGTTTCTTGCATTATTATGTATTAATTATTGAATTATTTTCCATACAAGAACTATACACCTACTTTTTCCCACCCTGTATTAGCCATAGGGAGGGAGAAGATAGTAGTAATGATCATGTGGGGGAAGAGCATGAGCATCAATGAGCTGGGATCTTTTCAGGATGAACCAGAGTTCAGAAGTGACACCGGGGAGCAAGAGGTGTAAACTTCAGTACTCAGTGCTGAGGTAGGTGGCTGAGAGGACAGCAGCGTTCACTTGAAAAAGATGCAAGAGCATGGGTTCTCGGGGAGAACCAACCTCAGCTAAAGTAACAATGGAGCAGTGTCCTGGGAAGTGAGGGCTGTGGAAAAAAGCACCCGAGGCCCATGGAAAGAGGCCCCTGAATGCGAGAAGCACTGGAATTTAGAGTGACTGAGAGGGCCGTGAGCAGTGTAGGGTTTCTACAGGACCTTACAGGACCCTAAAGGGCCTACAGGATCCTACAGAGGACCTGCAACCCTTCCAAGAGACCTTTTGGAAAGACTCAGACCTTGTGCTGTCAGGGTTGAAAAGGTAAACAAAACAAAATAAAACAAACAAACAAAACAAAACAAAAACAAACAAACAAAAAAAACAAAGAAGAAGAAGAAGAAAGAAAAGCATAATTCTGGAACAGAAACACACAGCTTAAAAAGAAATTTGAGATGGAGATCCTAGATGGTGGCTGAGTAACTGAAGCTATGCCAATCTCCTCCCAGGACTAGTCTAAAATTATAACTTAACTGGGGAGAAATCATCCAGGAAAACCAATAGATCAGCTGAAGGGAAGCCTTATAACTACAGATAAAACAGAAGAGGCCACTTCATCACATGTGACTAGTAGGAAGTGTGAAGACTCAAGAGGACTGGCTGGGTTCCCACTGGTGGCAGCTGAAGGGACAGACAAACATCTCTGCAGGCAAAGGTTCCGTTTGAGAAGGGAGGGATCTAAACCCCCAGCTGGGCTTCCCAGCCTACAGCACCAAAGCTGAGAATAAAATAGCACCCAGCTATGAAAAGTGAAAAGGGCAGGGTTTTGCTGGCCTGAGGGAGATAGCTAGAGACTCAGAGAATTCTTAAAGGGACCATGCATGGATATACATTGGCACCCACTTACCCTGGTCTCCAGTGGAGAGAGGGCAAAGTGAACTGGAGATACTTAAGGAGAGTTTGCGGTGGTGGTGTTGAGGACAGAAGTGAGGGAGCAGCAGACAGGGTCTCAGTGCTGACCCATCTCCCACACCACAGGCAGATTATTCTTTCCCAAGGGGTATCAGCCTAAGGGGGAAGCAAAAGCTTCACACATGGGAATTAATCTGCTCCACCAGTGGTGCCTACACCTGATGGTTGATCACAGATTGACTGGATTAACAACTGAAGGAGATAAACAAAGCTGGTGGGTTTCTGGTAGTCTCAAACAGGCCGCCTAGGCCCAGGCTGGGAAGCAATCTATGTCACCAGGGGTGGATCCAGGAGGTAAGGAAAGTGCACCTCTACAACAGGATACAAGACATGGTGGGCAGAGTGACAGTCAGCTAGTTGAAGGGAAGGACACACAAAAGAGCAGCACAACGACCCAAACCCAAGTACAATGAGACAGCCCAAATGAACAGCATAAACGGCATCCCAAGAGCATCAAGTTCAGGAGACCAAGGAGACTGTACCACTGAATGCCGCAGGTCACCTAGCACAGGTGGTCACACCACGAAGACAGGAAGTCAAAGTAGACCAATCTAAGAAGCAGAAACAAACACGAAGAGTTACCTAAAATGGGGAGACAAACAAAAACACTCCAATTAAAGGGAAGGAGGAATCCCCAGAAAGAGTGCTAAATGAAATAATAGGAGAACAAACTCTCAGAGATGGAATTCAAAATAATGATGACAGAAAAGTTCAATGAACTCAGCGAACTCAAGGAAACTACAAACAACTCCAGGGGAACTATGAAGAACTCCAGGGAAGCTACAAGAAACTTACTGAGAACTACACCAGCATTAAAAAGGATGTAGAAACCATCAATAAGAGCCAGGAGGAAATGAAGAATACAATTTCTGAATTGAAGAATACAGTAGAGGGAATCAACAGCAGGCTAGAGGAAGCAGATGATCAGATCAGCAAGCTGGAGGACAATGTAGAAAAATATTCCCAGACAGTGCAACAAAATGAAAAAAGACGGAAAAAGAAAGAAGAGGTTTTAAGAGATCTGCAGGACAATATGAGATGCAATATCTGTATCATAGGGATACAAGAGGAGAAGAGAAGCAAGGGATAGAAAACCCATTTGAAAAAGTAACAGTCCTGGCTGGTGGCTCACTGGATAGGCGCCAGCCTGTGAACCCAAAGGTCGCTGGTTCAATTCCCAGTCAGGACACAAAACCAGGTTGCAAGCTAGGTCTCCAGCCAGGTCCGTAGCTGGAGGCAGGTGAAAGGCAACCATACAACAATGTCTCTCTCCCTCTCTCCCTTCTCCTCTGTCTGGAAATAATAAATACAATCTTAAAAGAAACCAAAAACAAGTAATGACAGAAAACTTTCCTAACTTGATAAGAGAAAATGTTACTCAGCTTCAAGGAGCACAGAGAGTTCCAATGAAGATGAACCCAAACACGCCCACTCCAAGACACATCACAATGAAAATAGCAAATTTCAAAGACAAAGAGAGAATCCTAAAAGCATCAAGAGAGAAATAGCTAATAACACATAAGGGGGCTCTGATAAGGTTATCAACTGATTTCTCAAGAGAAATACTACAAGCCACAAGGGAATGGCAAAAAAATATTCCAAGCACTCTCCAAGGACTCTTGACATTTCAATAAAAATAAGTTAGTTCTATTCTATAAGGTAGTTTTAAGGTGCTTGAACATTCTTGTCCGTCTGAGTACCTGTCTCTCAGGCTCAGTGTTGGGCTCTGATGTGGCCAGGTGGGTGCTAATCTGGTGTGAATGGCTGGGGAAATGATGTAGAGACTGCAGAGGTCAAGGCTAGCCTTGTTTCTTAATAATTGCATTGGAAATTGGGAATCACACACAAGAACAAAAGAAATGGATAAAAGGACCTGAGAACTATGAAAATTTAGCTCTAATGATCTATGACATCCATTGAATGGCATTAACTGACTCTCTCCTATGCTTTTGGAATGTTCCTAGTTGGTACCATCCTTGGGAGAACTGAGAAAATAAGCATTGAACTTATTTTTCCGGGTCTGTGGTTCAAATGAGGACCTCTAGTTGAGAAGGGCTGGAAGTTGGGCATGTGGTGGCAGGAGACAGG